>VWYO01020784.1:0-11224 GCA_013400275.1 Rhadina sibilatrix
TGGCTGGACGAGCCACAACAGAAAACTTTAGCTGCAAACTGTGTCCATAAATGATCACTGTTTATTTTGTCTTCCCTGGCCAGCAGTTTAGGTATAATACTATCATTACTTTTGCTGAGACATTAAGTGCTTCACAACTGTAAGATTTGCTTTAGTAATACCTATGCCAAACAACTACAAGGGATCCCAATCTCATACTCACAGCTAGGTATCATTATACTACAAACAAAAAATATAACTGTAAATTCATTGTTGTTGTTGTTGTTCACTAGGGTGAATGTCTAATTTTTAACTTCTGAATCCCCCCAGAAATTGAAAATAAAACTTCCAGAAACACAGATCACAGGTTTAGCCAGTTACCCTCTTGAGAAGGCGGGCAGGCTCTTTGAAATGTCTTCCATCCTTTTAGATTCTCTACTTGTTCACAGGACTTCTAACACCTTTGTGGTTTTTTTCACAAAGTGAATGCTTGGAAGAGATCTGCAAATCAATGAAATATCTAGGAGTATAAAAAACTGTTGCATTTTAAAGGTTCTAATCTGCCTTTTTTATTTTTTAAATTAATATACGACTTTTTTTGCATTTTCAACTCTACAAAAGTAAACTGGAAACTCTTTTTCTCTGATCAATTTTTTTTCAAATTATTTTTTTTCCAATCCATGTTGCCTACAGCAAAATACTACCTGAAAAATCTGAAGAGGTATAGCAGAGACCAAGCTGTTAGCCAGAAGAGTAGGTCTCAGTGGACTGAGGGTCTGGGTTTTGATGGAACTAGCATAATGCATGGAGATATCCCTACAGATCACGTACTCATGTGCAGTAAATATCCAATGTATTGGTCTTTGCAACTGTTTGGCAATATTGCAAGAGCAGAGACTCTTAATAAATAGAGAAAAGGACTGCACATTTCGAACACCGAGTCAGTAGTGCTCATGCTATATGGCAAAAGGGGGAAAAAAATGCTGCCTCATATTTACCAAACTTTGCTTAGTGGATCAATATGATTCTGTCACAATTTTACACTAACTTCATACTCACATTTCAGGTAGTCTAAAAGGAGGAAGAGAGGATACACCCCATGACTGCAGGGAATTGTAATTTACAACAGAAGCAGCACTTATTAATTTCATTCATCTTTTCCCAGTCAGTTATGCACGACAAATAAAGCAACAGCAGTGTGTGGATATCTTTCATGGCAACTAGTTTATTGCTGTTAACTACTTTGGAATATTGGAATGGTACTTCTAAATTTATTATCAAAATAATTAAGGACATATATAAAATTAATGAGAAATAATGCTGTTCTGGACAATTCACAACATAAACCTATAATTCTTTATTAGAATCACAGAATCTATTAGGTTGGAAATAACCCCTGAGTCATCAAGTCCAACCTATGATTGAATACTACCATGCCAACTAGACCAGGGCATTGAGTGCCACATCCAGTCTTCTCTTAACCACCTCTGGGGACAGTAACTTCACCACCTCCCTGGGCAGCCCATTCCAATGTCTAATCACCCTTTTCAGAAAGAAATTTTTTCCTAAATGCCTGACCTAAATCTCACCCTGTCCAGTTTGAGATGATGTCCTTTCATCCTCTATCTAGATCCCTGGGAGAAGAGATCAACCCTCACCTGGCTACAATCTCTTCCTCCAGGTAGTTGAGAACAGTAAGGTCACCCTGACCCTCCTTTCCTCCCTCAGCTGCACCTCAACAGAATTGTGCTCCAGACCCTTCCCCAGCTCTGTTTCTTTCTCTGAACTCTCTCCAGCATCAACATCTTTCCAGAATTTAAGGCCCCAGAATTGGACACAGGATTCAAGATGTGGCCACACTGCGTTCAGTACAGGGAAAGAATCCTTTTCTTGGTCCTGCTGCCCCACTATTCCTGATGTAGGCCGGGATGTCCTTGGCCTTCTTGATCACCTGGACATAGCTGGCTTGTGTTCAGACACTGTTGACCAGCACCCATATGTACTTTTCCACCAGGCAGCTTTCCAGCCGCTCTGTCCCAGCCTGTAATGCTGCAGGGGTTGTTGTGGCCTGGGGTTATTTTTATCCTGACATTTCCTTCATCAGTGTCATCACTGCACAACCAGCAGTGGGTAGTAATCAGTGGGCTGGATTAGTCCAGAGAATCTTATGGTAGTATACCTTACTCCAGGGAGGTAATAGACTTCCCTGTGGGTTGGGTCTGGTCAGCAGAGAGGGCCCCCATTTCCATTGGAAGGGAATCACCCACTATAACCCTTTTTTCCTGTTAGCTGTAGTAATGGTCCATCTGGTTGCCTGTGATAACCTGAGTGACCCCTCGGACCTTCTTCTCCACTGTCATGTGCCTGACCTCCAAGTTCCAGGGCCTCGCACCTATTTTCTAAGGGCTCCTGGGAAGGCAAGGGAGACTGGGAGAGGAGTCTTTTACCTCTGTGAGTAGGGACCTGTCTCCATTCACCACCATCTTTCACGTCTCCTCCTTCTGATGGCAAAAGGGTCAGGGCTCCTCCAATCCATGCTGAGTTTACATCCACTGCATTTCTCTTAGGAACGGAAGGGTGTGACTTTACCACTAGCTTTCTCACCCCCTGACACTCCTCAGTCTCTCCACCTCCTCTTCAAGCTCTGCCACTGGGCAGAGCAGATCATCTGCTGTTCACTCTGCACAGAAGTGTCTTTTCCATTGTTTTCTAGCTCTAAGGCTTGAACACTTCCTGCAGCCACAGACGTGGTCAGCTGCTGCTTCTTGGAGAGCTCTGTCTGGGTCACCATACTCCACTAGCAAAGGTTTTCAACCATTTGTAAAACACTGCTGGGTCTGTTCGAGTCAATTCCAAAGGCAGAGGGCACTCAGCATTCCTTGTAATGATCAGTTCTTCTGGTACAAACAGATGTTTAATTTGTAGCAAAGTGACATACTTGAGTCTTCCAGAAAAGGTGTATTGTTGTGGTGTGCCTTTAAGGCTTTCATGGTGATCCCTCTTTTAGGGGTTTTTCCCCTCTCCCAGGATAGGTTTTTCTCAGCCAACCCTGAAGAAATGATTATAATACACAGCGTTTACCAAGCAACCTGAGATTTTTGCAGGGGCTGCCCATCGAAGGAATTGGCCCAGGCAGAAAGGGCCCACCTCTCCTCACAGGTGATTTGACCTTTAAACTGCCCTTTAGTCCTCGGGTCACGCCCTGTCCCTTTCTGATAGGTAGGCTGTATGCCCTTCCCCATCCCCCTCTCCCAGGTAAAAACCCAGGTTGGGCTTCTTTTCAAGGAAGTCACATGGTTCAGGACTGCTGCTACCCTGGAATAAAATCTCTGGGCAAGACTCCTGAAGCAGATCCTTTTCCTTCTTCCAGTGATTCGTCCAACCTCTCTTAAGGAGCCGCGCAGGATTCATCTTGCTGCATTTATCTCACTGCTGCACCCTGGGTCCTACGCTGCCTGGAACAAGCCCAGACTTTTCTGAGGAGTCTGTGCCTGTGTTAAAGTGCAAGGAGAGTATCCTTTTAGGACAAACCAGGAGGCTGCTCTCCCAGCACAGCTACCACACAGACCCCACAAAATAGCAGTGATTAATTCGCTGTTATAGTATATCCAGAATTATTCACCTTCAACCTAAACAGTTAAATATGCAGAATAGAATAAAACCAAGTAATTGGTCAACCAATATTTTTGCTTTAGCAGGCTTTGGGTTTTCTCCAGGCTACCAGAAGCAAGGAAGATGTTGGTGCAGGAAGGAAGCCATTCCCATATAATTATTGAAACCTGGACTCTGTGTGACCCAATGTTGCTTCAGAATATCTAGTTACATTTCTAGTCTTAGGAGAGCAGGGTGCTCTGTTTGTCTGGTAGCTGGCTCAGCATGACAACAATTCTGACTTGAGCACATAAAAGCTACTGTAATATTAATATCCAATAGCTTTGATTTGATAGCAATGCCGCCCATGTCTAAAATGACTGATATTCTGTCTTTACATTCCCAGTAAAAAAAAAAATTGTTAATGCATAGTAACCAAGGGCCTGCTTAATGAAACAGAGCTGATTATTCAGTGAAAATTTACTTTTCTTATTAACAAACCTGAAGAAATACAAGCTCTGCTTTGTAATACAGCCATGATCTCAGATCTTAATATTTCAAAACATTATATATAGTACAGTTCCAAGAAGCAGTTGTAGTCTTTGTGTAACAGTAACAGCAACCATTGTGGCAAAAAATGCTTAGATGTTTCTGTTTCAGACTTGGAAAGGGTTTGTATGCCTAAAAGCCTCTACTTTCTTCTAGTTATGTTGTTTCTTCTAATAAAATATTTTTCCCTGTAAGTCTCACCTGCTTTATAAGTCCTCTGATATTCACTAACATGTTATTGGTCTTGCAGACTTTACATTTTCAATGCAAAATGTCAGGTCAATCACAACATGATAAAAAAGACAAAAGAAGGCAAAGAAAGGTAACAAGAATGGGTTCCCATCTATACTGGAATCTTAAAGACAACTTATATACATTTGTACATATACATGTATGTGTATTAAAAAAATGTGACTTAACTCTTGAAATCCTTGATCCTGTGGGCAAAAGGAGTGAGAAAAAAGAAGTGCTTATATTTAGTGGGACCAAATAATTGAATCTAGTGAACTATGAGAGGCTTTAATGCTTTCCACTGCTCACTGATATATTTCTTTTATTATAAATGGCCAGATTCTATGAAAAACCTTTACTGCACGATATAGTGATTGTTCATAAAGAGAGAATATTCTTTATTTTCTGATCTGCAGAGGGTAAACTTCACGTTAAAATCAAGATGTCTGTATTCAGTTGTTTAATCCCTTGACTTATATTTAGAAAATATCATAATATAGCAATAGCAGAAAGGAATAATAATGGTGTTTATTTTGCTACACATGAATGATTTCTGCATGTGCATGAGAGTCTGATATGCTTTTGATGTTTCATTAATTACTAGGGATTTTAGAGTTTTTCGTTGCACCATTGTCTTCAATCTCAGATGGAACACTGAAATAAATTATCTACCTTTAAAGTGTGAAGTATTTGAAATGCTACTTATGATTGTATTGAGCAAAAATGGAGGGATTTTTTTCCCTGAATAAATTGAGGTATGTGATCAGTAGGTAAGTGAGAGAAAGTCAGTCAAAGAAGGAAAAGAACAGGAAGAAAAATTCCAGAATTTCCCAGAGTGCTTCAGCCTACCTCAAGTATAAATTTTTAAAAACAAGAAAAGTTTGTAAATGTATCTAAAAATATGAAATTGAGTGTAATTTGGTCAATATTGATTTGAGTGAAAACCACATTTCTCTGTATCTGAGTTACTTATGTCTTTAAAATAACATTCTGAAGAAAGAAGCAATGTTACTTTCAGCAAATACTTGTTTTTGTTGCTAAACTGAACAGTAGTTTGTGATGTAATTAGGTTATTTTTCCTGCAGGGATAGAAATACTTATTGGGTTTTGTACTCTATAGGCTTGAAAATCAATGATGAAACTTGAAGTGTGTGAATTATGTATGGATTTGAGTTCAAATTTTCTTGTAACTCATGTCCCTATATTTTTAAATCATTTAAAAATTTACTTAATAAAAGAAAATCACAATTTTGAAAAATTAATGTGTATGCATATATGTTTTGGACAACTATGTAAATTACTTTATACTGTAAGCAAAGTTTTATGTAGAAAATTATTTTTTTTCATTGCTATGATGACAGATATTTAAGCACATGCATTAAGCATTATTCTTCTGTTTACCATACATTCTAGAGTTGTATCCATTTTTTTACTTTAGCTGGTGTTTTCCATTATCAAAAGTAGTAATTGACACTGATTACCAAATTGCATTGGCTTGGAAGTATTAAAAGAATTTATGTTTAGCCACATTCTTTAACTTTTGTTTGAATTTACTTACCATCTGCAAGAGAGATATACTTGAAGAATATATTCCTGAATGAAAGCTGAAGTATAATTCTTTTATCTTTTGTTTTGTTATAAGCTTATAGCAATAGACCCAGTTCATTACCTGAAGCTAGCCTTCACAGTTCATTATTCTTAAAATAAAGACCACAAATAATGAATATAATTTATCTGTTATTTCAGACAGAAAAGGATGAGTTTGTTTGGCTACTGTTGTGTTGGATTATGTCCTCAGGTATGTTGTTGAAAGTTAAATAATACACTGAAAGATGGAGAGTACTAAATAATGCAGGTTTGCAGGGTATGAGTTTTCATATGTTAAGTGAGAGATCATACTTTGAACAGAAGATTGTAACTGAAATAAAAATAAAGAATTTTTTATTTTAGTCAATAAAAACAGTTTATTAAGTTTCTAAATTAGCAATTCTACCTATATGCTAGATAAATATTCAGACACCTCTTAAAAATGCATTATGTATGAATTATGTATTATATATCAACACATCAACAAATACAGAAAAAGACAATAATTTCTTTTTTGCCATACTTGAATTACAAAATACTTACGGGAGAATTTACCTTCTTTATAATTTGATCAAGTAACATTGTATTGCTTAAACATAATTTCTTCAAGATCTTTGAACTGATCTGCACTTTTTTTTAGGAATTCAGTGTCATATCCCTGCCTTGGTTTGTAATTCACATAAAATACAATATTTAGAGAGTTAACTGCAGCAATAATGTTTATATTTCTATTTCTCCATTAACAAAAGCATTCAATATTGTACCTAAAACTTTTTTATTGTTTTAAAAATATAGGAACCATAATATGGCAATATAGGAAATACAGTAGTAGTAGATGGCTGAGTAATTCTTTCTTTCAACGTAACACCTAGGAAGTCATCAGAGTGGACTCTCCATTCCTGAGAGGCCAGAGGCCCCAAGTGCTGGGCCATGTTTAGTCATACTGTTAACCCTTTAGGACACAGCTCTATTTGGATGTTTGGATATCAATGGATCAGAGAGTTCCTGGAGAAAGCTAAGGGACTAGGCCATGCCAGGACTCATTCTAATGTGTCTTGGTGTGAGCAGTGTTTTACAGCCTGATTTTTTGAGCAGACAACGACTTCTGTTTTTTATTCTTTAGTAGCCCTTGAGTGTCATGCATCCATTCAGCATTTGCAGTTCTTTGCAGAATTTTTAGTTACATGCTGAGACATGCATTCTGTCTTGCCCTATGCAAGTAAACGATCAGTAACAATATAACTTTTAATTCAACATCACTGAAATATTGATTAACTTTCTGCAAAATTTTTGATTAACCTCTAAGGTGTCTCACTGATATTCATAGCCTGGGCTTCGAATTCTGGGTTTAAGGTTCTGATGACACTTATGTCTCTTCCAAATTTTATTTTCTGTTTATACTTTAACTTTCCTGCTTATTTTTTTAGGCTAACGCCTGAATTTCTGTAATTTTTGCAATATTTTCCCACCCATCTGGAAAAAAATACTACAGTCCCACATGCTTTGCTTTATTTCGAGGAGGCAAAGTTATTTAAACATGCTTACCCAAATGAAGTGTCACAACTTTCAGTCCAATACATAAAAAAGTTCCTATTAGCAATTCAAAAAGCACACTTTTCTAGTCTATATGGTGTTGTTTGATAAGACAGCAGAAAAAGCTATTTTCTGATTTAAAGATAGGTTATCTTCTTTGACAGTTTTTTTCTCCATTTAAAAAAAAATGTCTTGGAAAATATTGTCTTTTCAAATTCAGCACAGATTGTGGTAGGCAGATAAGTACCTAAATATTATTGATCTCATAACTTTTTCTATGTACATCAGGGTCAATTAGCAGAAATTAATTCACAGAGCAACACACACATCAGTTAAGCTTTAAACATAAAATGTTAAGCCTTAAAGTTAAGCCTTAAATGTAAAATGTTGCTTTATGTCACTGACAAACAATAGATAAATTTTGCCTATGCTGATGATGAATCTTCAAGGTGTCAAAATACTTTTACTAAAGAAAGAATTTCCAGAAATCAGTATCATCTACTTGTCGTGGGCATGATGACTATTTCAAAAAATGTTCTGGTGCATAAATGAGATCATTCATGCAAACATCCTTTTCAGACTTCATCCCCTTCCTCACCCTCCTCTGGACACAGTCAAATTAGTTCTTAATTAATTAAATTAAGAATGACACATAACTCAGATATGATGCATTTCTTAGAGCACTAAAAGCATCCAGTAACTATTAATACAATTAAGAACTAGACCTAAATAAGTGAATTATTTTTTCTGATAAATGTTGCTCTATTTTTTATACTTTAACTATCCCAGATCAGATTAAAACAGCAAATAACAGCTGCATAACCATTATTTTTTAGGTTTTTTTAAATCATGAAGACTGGGAGTTTGCATTGATATATTTGCAGTTGTATATTTATGTTTCTCTTATACTGACTTGTGCGTACTTGTGCTTCAGATTAATCTTCAAATTATTCAGTGCATGTTTGGTCACAAAGTGGTAATGCTTGACATTCAGGTACTGCATATTTTAAGACATGGGAGCTCTGCTGCAATGGGCTAATACTGCCTGCTTTGCTCTCAGCCAGAAGCTGCTGGAATTCATTAGAGCTACACTGCCAGATAAATGTAGCTATGCCCTGCATGCTGGACCACTTGGTTCCCAGGACATCTACATGTCTCCTTTTTACTGACAGTGTTCACACCAAAAGGGTTATCCCATATCCGGCTTTGAATAGGGTTTCATGAACTACTTTAAGGCCACTGAAGATGCCAAACAGCTTTGCCTGGTGCAGATAGCAAAGGGTTTTAGGGAGAAATACTGATGCTTCTATTGTCTCTGTTAGATGTTTTATACCTGAATCACACATCTGATAGAGCATTCATGGGTAACAGGAAATGCACCTCAGTTAAGGATCAACTGATCAATGAATAGTCACTGAGGTTTATTACTATTAGGTATACCTAATTATTTATTTATTTATTATTTACAAGGGTCACAGATGATCAAGATCATAATTTTGAGCACAGTTTTCAGGGAATGTAGCAGCTGAGAGCTTGCAGTTTATTGATGGGGTAAAGAGACTGTGGGAGCTGTTCCCGTACTGCACCATGCTGGAACCTCAGTTTTATTGTGATTTCATAGAGATGATAAAACACAGGCAGTAAAAATGCATCAGAATTCTTCTTGCTTCCCACATTGACTGAGAGGAGCAAAGGACACACAGGTAGCTATTTTCCCTAAAAAGGAAAACCTGGTGGTAGCCTGTGAAGAGCAGAGCAGCTGTTGGTTCAGCCTGCCTCATTGCTATTTTCTGTAAAAGACAATGCATAAATACAGATGTTTACATTTTCATTGTTATTTAGTTAGTCACATGCTTAAATATATCTGAAACATACTGCTGAAATGTTGGCAATAATAGCTGAAAGAGGACTAATTGCCCTAATAACTTACTGAACAAGACAAGGATCTTTCCTAGAAAAAAGATCGCAAAATTTACCCTAAGACGTAAAATGATGCTGTTAAATTGTCACAAGGTTTTCTTTTTTGAGTTGTGTTTGTAATTTCTTACTCACTCACGTAATTTCCTTTTCACTCTAAACTTCATGGACAATGAAGTTTAGACTCATTTTGTATGCAGTGAAAGTCTTGGCTCTGAGTTTATAGGTTGTCTTCCCCAAAGGGTCCTCTTCCAAATCAGAATTTCAAATACGTTCACATTAAAGACAGATTTCGAACTGGTGAGTCTTCCTATAATTAACTGTGATAACACAGGGAATGTGGAATGTCCTTTAAAACATAGCTGTAGGCTTGCAGCTGTCTTTCTGGGATGTACTACAGTTCAGTCACTGCAGTATGTATTATGATTTAACAGACCAAAAAACATTTTCAGGAGATAGACATGTGATATGGCAAAATTCAATCAGCTGAGAAAATAACCAGCTCTTCTTCTCAAGCTTTTTAAAAGCATCTGCTGTAGTGTTGACATTACTAGAATTTGGCTAAAAGGTTGCAAAATATGCATTTTGCTACCCATTGAGTGAGGTTTAAAAAGACATAGGAATAGCCAATCAACTTCCACTTAGTATTTCACAGACTGATGCACTAAGGTTAAAAAGAATCTAACAGTGATTACAGGAAAATGGTTCCTTTTTTTCCTCCCAGCTTCCTCCTCCACTGCCTACAACAGACTGCCCTCAGCTTGTGCTTCAGCTTTATCAAATCTGTGTGGTTTCTCCATTCATAATAAATAACAGCCTGTAGGATGAACTTGGAATTAAAATGATAGGTGAACTTTTTTTTTTTTTTTTAATCAAAGAAACACATGGCTGTAACAATAAAATTTACAAATACCATCCACAGGGACATCTAGACAGTATGCTGAGGATTCATAAGATAACATAAGGAGTTGTCACAGCAAACTTGGTGCTATTTAAGCCAAAGACATCCTAAGCACGAGTTTTTGAGAGAAGAAAATATTTATCCTTTCCTGAATACTGCAAAGGGAACTTCGCAAGATGGAAGCAGGCTGGTAGCAGAACAAAGAGTGTCAAGAGTAGATGGATTAATTGGCCATAACCCACTGCCTTATGAATGCCAGGGGACAGCAGCAATGTCGGAATTGCCTTGAGGTTCTTGCCAAAATGAGGAACTGTGGAATAAGTTTCCTGTCTGCATTTTCCTCACAGGAGTACTTCACCCTCTAATGCTTTGGGAGTTTGATAAGACAGTGACTGATAATGTCTGACTCAAATTTAGATCCACAGGTAACAAAACCAAAACTAAGCCTCTTTTTTCTACCTCATTTGCATTGCAGTCTTATTCATATTTATTTGTAATTTCTAGAAAAATCCTCTTACTAAGTCTATGCTCTGTTGCATACTTATGTATAGGATTATAAACACTGGGGCAATAATGTTCTCCTTAGGGAGAGGTCAGGCAAATGAATAGAAAAAAATCATGGTGAGAATTGCCTCCCTGAAACTCCTGAGGTAGGTTTTTCTAACCTGAGATACTGTCAGACAAGACACTTAATCGCTGTGTTAGTGTCTTAAAGAAAGCAATGTTGAGGACTGCTCTGCTCACCCATCTGTTTGACTTTTTTTCTTAAATCAGGAGGATATCCTGCATCTTTAAGATAGCACTAGTCTCTGATCTGAAGTTCAAATTGCTGTGTGGGAAGAAAGAAAATAAAATGTCTTAGATATTGTCTCATTCAGATATTCACTTCAGAAGAATATCTAAAATTAGTTTTCCCCTTTATTTTATTTTATTTTA
>VWYO01020796.1:10086-25148 GCA_013400275.1 Rhadina sibilatrix
AAAAAAAACCACCCCAAAACCAAACAAAATAAAACCTAAATATATATATATGAATTCAGCCATTTCCAGCACAATGAGAGATAATTTTATGAGTCAACTTGTCCTCCTGGTGGTTTCCACCACCCTTTTAGCCCAACACAAGCGGCCCACGGGAGGCAGGGCTCGACACCAGAGCGGATTGCAGGGTTTATTGAGGACGAATGAGGTTTCCAGGAGGGGGAAAAGCACCCCAAACACCGACTGCAGGGACTGCCCGCACACATGGACACGAGGCAAGGTCGGTGGAGACGTTACAGGCCCTGCAGCCAGGGCAGGGCGGGGAGCTGGAGAGGGTCAGAACCAGCTCCTGGGGTGGGGTGGGTGGAGATGTCCCAGCCGGGGGGGCTGCTCAGGCGGCGTGGCGAGGGAAGGGCACGGCCAGGATGTCCTTTTAGAGGATGGAGGGGACGGGGGAGCAGGGGGAGCTGCAGCGGGAGGCCAGCGGAGCCAGGCCCACCGCCGCTCCTGCCACACCGTCTATGCTGCTCAGGCTCTGCGATTTTCCACAGCCTCGGTGAAGAAAAACAGACAGGTTAGAGCCCAGCAGCCTCCTCCTGCCCGGGGCTGGGGGAGCTGGGAGCGCCAGGCTGAGCCCCACGCGCGCGCCTCGATGTTATAAACGCGCGTTTTGGAGCTGGCTTTTTTTTTGGTTTTTTGTTTGTTTGTTTGTTTTGGTTTTTTTGGGTTTTTTTTGTTTTGTTNTATATTTTCAGATTGTAACAAAGTAGAGATGGGGGTTGTTTTTTTGTTTGTTTTTTTTTTAACTCCTCAACTAGATAGAATACAGAAGGGACGTTTGGAATTCCTGAACTAAAGATTCCTGATAAGGGACAATTGAGCCTTTGAGGGTTTGAATCTTCAGAAGATAGATTTACAACGTGGAGTCCCACAAATAAACTGTATACTTAAGGGGGGTCTTGAAACCAAAATGAATATTTGAATCATGCATTAGCTCATTTAAATATGTAACACCAAGACTTTTAAACACCAAGGAATTTAGAATGGGCTCTGTGTGTTGCTTTGCACCCTCAGCTGAGAAGCTACCTCCTTCTGTCTCCTTATTGTCTATTTTTATTCTATTTTATTTTATTTCTATTGAACTTATCAATTAATATAAAAAGGCGAAACGTCATTTTTCACACCGAGACGCCCCATCCTAAAAAAAAAAAATAATTCGGGAAGGGGTTTGTGAGGACAGGGATCCCCCAGACCTTCCCACTCCCTCCAGCGAGCAGCGCCGGCCAAATCCAGGACTCGAGAGGCATCAGTGAGGAGATGGAACTGCTCCTGTAGGGTGTGGGGTTTTGTTTCCCAAATTGCTCTGAATGAGGAATGAGTCTGGGGATTTTGTGGGCTGAAGCAGACGGGGGAAAAGCAGCAGAACTCAAACAAATATGGGATTTGGAAGGAGTGATTCCCCCAGCTCTGGTTTTTACACCCCTGTAAGCAGCAAGCTGCTGCTGACACCTTCCTGTGTGCAAAGGAGCAGGTAGACGTGCTCATTATTTTCCATAAGAAATTGCATTAAAGGGCAGATATTTCTAATTCTTTAAGCATGGGGACCCTTCACGCTCCCCCAAAGAGCCAGGAATTTCTCCAGCTTTTATTGAAAAAGCAACAGCCAGAAGAAATATCCTCACAGGTCAAAAGCCACTTTTCTTGCTGGAAAGACACAAAGTCTTTGCACTGAAAATTGGATTTTTGTGTCCACAGAGCACCGCTGTTAAAGATGACTCTGCTCCCTGGATCTGGTGCCAAAATATGGAAAATTAATGATGCTCCCAGCCGTGATGAGCCCAATGTCCCTGCGCTTGGATCTTCCCTGGAAGCACCCAGGTGAGCAAACCCAGCCAAGCCTGAGCCTTCCCAAGGCACCAGCGAGTTCCAGGGAAAGCAAAACCATGGAAGCAGCCTGTGTGGGGGGTGCAGAGGAGGGAGGCAGCTCCTGACAGCAGGAAAACAAGGTGATGGATGGCCCCACGGGCAGTGCCAGGCTTGGAATCCCTCCCTGTGTCCCGTCCCAGGAGCTCCTGGCACATCTTTGGGTTCTGCTTTGCTGCTGCTGGTTTGGGCTGGGGTCAGGGATCGAGGCTCACCCCAGACCAGCAGCATCACCCTCACACACCCCTCCGGGGGATGCTGAGGCAGGGACACCCCCTGGAAAAGGCTCCAGAGCGCTGCCTCTGCAAACCTGGGGCTTGTCCCCTTTGGACGTTTTGTTTCCCAGCCCCAGTATCCAGCAGGGGCTCTTCAACCCCAGCCCAGCCCTCAGCCCCCCGAGGAGACACAGCTCCTGCAGCTCCAGGGGACTGAGGGACACCTGCCCAAACCCACCTGGCTCTGTTGCTGACTCCAGCAAAGCTTTCCCCGTGCCCACAGCGGGAGCAGGAGCAGGGGCAGGCCTGAGGAGAAGAGCAATTTCCTCATTGACCTCTTGGCAGGGATCCACACAGCGGGCGAGGAGGGGAGCGAGCACAGCCCTGAGCTGGGGGCAGCCTGGGAGTTTCCCACCCGCAGCAGCTGAGGCAAATCACCCCCCTCTGCTCCCCACAACACTCCCAAAAACCTGCACTGGGCTCATCCTTCCTTCCCCTTGCTCTTTTCCCCGGGTGTGCTGAGGCTCTTTGAAGAGCTCACGCGTTTCCCTGCCACGCTGAGCTGCGCGTGGGAAGGAGCCGTGCTGGGATCCAAGCGGTCCCTGAAAGCTTGGGGCAGCCCTGGATCCCCAAGGATCCCCCAAACAGGAGGTGGGGGTCTGCTGGGAGCTGCCAGCAGGGCAGGGAGCTGCTGCTGGGGGGGTTTGTGGGGATGATCTTTGCCTCTCACTGAAGGGAAAAGGGTGCAAATGGGAACAGGGTCAAAGTCACACTGCCCGCTCTGGTTAAAGTCTCAAACATCACATTTTGGGAATCCCTCCCTGTGTCCCGCCCCAGGAGCTCCTGGCACATCTTTGGGTTCTGCTTTGTTGCTGCTGGTTTGGGCAGTTTGGGAGAACTTTCATAAAGATGTTTGATTTCCCCAGGGGCCCCCTGCAATGGGACACCAGGGCAAACCTGCCCCAAGCCCAGCACTTCATTCCCTCCATCAGTTTATCCCAAGCCACTCTTGCAGGAGCAGCTGGAAGGAGCTCCTGAGTCAGTCAGTCAATCCTTCGAGGCTGTTGTGGTTTCCCACCACACCCAGGGCCGGGTGCCACCGCAGAGTGAAGCCACAAGGCACCAGGGGGTTTGTGCTCTGCTAATTGCCACAGCTGACAAACAGAGCTGGTGTCCCCGTAACTCGCCCTGGGGCTACCCAGAGTCACCAGGATTGCTTTAGAAACGGGCTGGCTGCCGATGAAAGAGCCCTGTGTGACCCCTGGGGGCTCCTCCCGGGCCCTGGCACTGCCTGCTCCCCGCAGGAGCTCTGTCCGAGCATGGGATGGGGTAAAGCAGGGAGGCACAAAACCCAGGAGCGCCCTGGTGGTGGTGTTGGTGGTGGTGGTGGTGGTGGTGGTGGTGGTGGTGGTGGTGGTGGTGGTGGTGGTGGTGGTGGTGGTGGTGGTGGTGGTGGTGGTGACACAGGCCTGGCACGCAGCTCAGGTGGGGTCGTGTCCCCGTGCAAACGTGGGTTGGTCCTCGGTGCCCCCCAGCCAGGCAGCTCCAGGGGATGCTCCCGTGAGCATTCCCAGCCTGATCCCACCCCGCCTGCTCAGAGCCATGGCCCTGCACTGACAGCAGCAAGAAGCAGAGTGAAAATCATCTGCAGGATGCCCTAGGGAGGCAGAAACGGCTGCTGTGCCCAGTGAATGTGCTGATAGAGGAGGTGGGGTGTTTTAAGAGGCACCCAGGTGTGGCACGTGGGGCGTGGGTCAGCGGCCCAGCGCTGGGGGATGGTTGGACTCGCAGAGCTCATTTCCAACCCAAGGGATTCCGTGGCTCCATCCCAACCAGTCTCACTGGCTGGGCTCATCCTGCCTCCACATCCAAGCAGAGGACAGGGCTTTTGTGCCCAGACAGCCCCATGCCAAGGTGTCTGCACCCTGCAGGACACGGTTTTGGGACCAGCTGAGCAGGACCCCAGTGCTGAGGGGGGAGGAAGGGTCTGAAGCCATCTCCGGCAGCCAGGGAGCAAAGCAATACCACAGGAACAAGAAACAAATTCCACGTGGGAATGCACAGCAATCCAGCTCCATCTGCTCCAGGCTCAGGTCCAAGGGCAGGAGCAGCTCTTCTCTCTGAGCTGCCCCGACAAGGCCGACCGCTGGAGCCGGGGTTAAACCACAGTGGGTGCCGAGCTCTGCAGCCTGTTCCCAAACCAGCCCCCTCTCCTGATCTCCACAGCTTGTACAGACACCAGTACCTGTCCCAGGATCTGACAGATGGCCATCACTGAGTCGGGCTCAGAACCAAGCTCATCTCAATTTGCAGAGCTGCCAACATCCCAGTACCAGAACAAACAGCCTCAGCAGGAGATAAATCAACACCAAGGGAGGAGGAGGCACCTCTGCAGCTCCCAACGGCTTTTGGCTGGAGGCTGCTTGGCCCCCTGGTCACCTCTGGTCACCTCTGGTCATCCCTGGCCACCTCTGGCCACCCCTGACCATACTGGAGCATTTTACTAGGCCAGCCCTGATCTCCCAGGACAGCCTCCCACCCCTCTGTCCCACAGCCCAAGCAGGACACAGGTACTGACTGACTGAGGCTCCCTCTTCCCAAAAGATCTCGAGCGTCACTGGAGCCCCTCTGGGAACCAGATCCAGCTTTCTCCTGGTGCAGCACCATTCCAGCCACGTGGGGATGAGTGACCCGTGCACACATTCTACTTTAAAGTGTAGGAGGCACTCTGAAATTTGCACACCAGAACACCCCAAGAACCATCACCACAGGGCCCTCTCTTCCAAAGAGCTGCTGCTGCTGCCACCACACAAGGACAGAAATCTCCTGGTCTCCTGCAATCCAGAGATGGGATTTGGGAGTGAGTGAAAGCAGCTCTGGATACTCAACTCTCTTAGAGCTGCCCCACTTCTCCTGGCTTCAGTGGGACCAGATTCAAATGCTCAGCTGAAGCCTGACTTCAGCATTTTCTAGGGAGGAAGATCAGCACTGGCTTTCATATCCATCTCCTCCATCCCTTCCAGTTCAGCATTCCAGTCTGGAGTGGGACTAAACCTCTCTCCCCTCCTCACACTAACAGGCATTAAGAAAAGAGACCAACTTCACAGGAAAAGGCACTTCCAGGGAGGAGACATCAGGCCTTTCAAGCAGGTATTTGATTGTACCCCAAGGAGGAGCAAAGCTTCTCCTCTTTGTCCTCTCTCTGAGGTTGAGCAGCCATGCCAAAGGGAATCCTTGATTTCCCAGGAGGAAACAACCAATTCACTTCTACCACTGATAAAAGTGATTGCCCCCAAACACCTCCCTGCATCCCATCCAGCCTGTGCCATCCCAAGCAGCTCCAGGAGTAACAAACCCCCAAAGCTCCAGGAGTAACAAACCCCCGAGGCTCCAGGAGTAACAAACCCCCGAGGCTCCAGGAGTAACAAACCCCAAGGCTCCAGGAGTAACAAACCCCTGAGGCTCTCCAAAGCACCAGCAGGCCTTGGGGAGATGCAGCACATCATCCCTTCTGCTGCCTGGTCCCAGCTCCTGGGCACCATCCTCTGTGAGCGGCGGGCATCTCTCGGTACCAGGGAGGTAGAAGTAGGTCAGCTCTGCAGCTACAGCATCCCACACCACCCTGGACACAGAAACACTGCACAACTGGGAAACTGAGCTGTGCTCTAAGAGTTATCCCAGCAATCGAGGGTGCAGCTGGGTTTTGGGGCGCTGGATTTACCCTCCCTGGGGCTGGAGTGCTGGGGGATGGGCAGAGGAGCAGAGAAGTCTGGGACCAGGTTGAGGAAGATTTTGTTTTGTCATGGGAAAAAGACTTTTGTGTTTTCCTGACTCATCTCCCCCTCAGTTTCTCAAGGAAAACCTCAACACTTAGCACAGCTCCTGTTCCAAACCCAGAGGAGCCTTCCTGGCAGCCTGGAGCTGCTGGCAAGGCAGCACTTGACACGTCTCCCCACGCTCGAACCCACTGAAAGCCACCGGAGGGGAGGGGAAGGGAAAAACCTCTGGATTTTTTTTTTCCCCACTGAAAACCTTTTGGTCACCCTCAGTCACAACCTCTCCACGTCCCCAGCAGAGATGTCCCACTCACACCATCCAGAGGTGAGTGGTTGAAACCCAGGGAGAAGAGCTGGAGGGGCAGAGCTTGGAGCACTCTGTCCCCAGGGAGGGCAGCGCAGCCAGCCCGGGGCCACAGGCCCCAGATGGGGGCAGCTGGGGAGGAGAAAACAAAAGCAGCAGCACGGAGAGATGTGTTGGACAGGGGTGAAGAAGCAGATGGAGAGGCAGCAGGAGGTGGGTTTGGGGAGCAGAGAACAGCCAGGCAGGCGGATGGAGATGAACCTCTGTCTTGGATCGGCTCGACAAACCTCAGCCTCCACCTCTCCTCCCGCCCCACCCGGGTCCTGCTCACACCTCCAGCCGTACCTTTCTGGATGCCTCCGTCCGCTGCACAGGAGAAGTCCCCCGTGGCCAGCAGGAAGCACGTGGAGGATTTCTTGTTCTTGTCCCTGTCCCTGTCCCGGGTGCTGGAGCGCCGCATCGGCCGCTTCTCCTCCTCCGTGGGGGACAGCGGCTGCTCCTCGTCCGACAGCACCACGTTGGCCTCGCCGTTCTGCTTGGAGTCTGCAAGGAGGTGGCAGAGCCCCATCAGCAGCTGGCAAACCCACAGGAGAGGGCGCTCAGCGTGGCCAGAAGGGGCTGGTCAGACCGTGCAAGGCAGCAGAGGAGCAGGTTGGCCCGGTGTTGTTTGGGTTTTTGCCGTTCTCCTCTGTTTCTTTAAGGAGTTTTGTGAAGTCGTATTTTTTAGCCTTCTGTGTTTGCCTTTAAGTAATGGGGTCAGATACAATTTTATATAAATAACCTTCTTTGTTTTTGTAAAATCTAACAATGTTTACATTCTTTTCGTAAGGAGGAGACTGTTGATGGGCTGTTGGGTTGTCCAGTGTGGTTGAGGAGGAAGGTTTTTCTTCCTCCAATCCATGGTCACTGCTGGAATTCGATAAATGTTAAATCTGTAAATAACCCCTCCTCTTTTCTGCCTCAAACACTGCAACGTGTGAGCGTAAATTCTTTGTGTCATGTACGACAGCCCAGAGCAACACTGACCATTTCAGGTGCTGATCCCAGCCTGGACACGTTCATTTAGAGCAGCCAGGGGGGCAGGACAAGGACAGATATCGTTCCAAGCAGCTCTAGTCCTGCTGAGGGTTATAAAACCTGCATGAAGCCAAAGCTGGGGATGAAACACCCCAGGTTTTTGAGATCCACCCACCTAATTGGAGGGAATTAGCTCTCCAAAATTCACACTGCTGAGGAACGGGCTGCTCAGGGTGGTGGGAAGTGCTAATTTATGTCCCCTGGCTCCCTGGTTCGTTGGTTGAGAGGATGCTGTGCCACGTGAGGGCCTGGCCCGAGCTCCTGGCTCTAACTGCTCCCTGCTGCCAGGGCTAGGGGGGCAGATGGGATTCGCAGGCTTGTGAGAAAAGGAGGTTTATAAAGGAAAAGAGCAGCTTGGGGCACCCCAAAGCTCCCTGTTTCCCCGGCAGGGCAAGGCCCATCACTGTTAAACACATGTGGCCAGATGTGCAGCTGCCCAGGCCTGACCTCAGTGGACACAACCCCACCATGGTGCCTCCTGTTCCAGACACCCCGGAGGTGCCACTGGCAGCAAACCAAGACAGAAGGGGCAGAGCAGCCACCACGGCTGGCACGGACAGCGGGGCAGGGCTGGCAGGGACCCCCGGAGTCAGCCCAAGGGGTGGTCCCCAGGGTGGGGCTGAGCCTTCTCCTGATCCAAAGGAAAGAGTGGCCAACCCCCAAACCTTAGCTCTGTGTGTGATGAAAAAAAGAGAAATATCCAGGGGCTGGTTTTGCTCAGGGTTTGGAGCAGCAGTGCAGGCATTCTGTCTGCCAGCAGATGGATGAGGAGGTGGGGCCAAGCCCCAGGGAGTGCCCATGGATTTATCAGTTTTGGTGAAGGCTACCCAGATTTATGGTGGGAGGAAGCAAAGGAAAAATCTGTCCCAAGGGCCACCACCAGGCTAACATGGGAGTAGGGCAGGTGGCCTTACCTCTGCCACTGTGAGGGAGAGCTGGGTTAGGCAGGGACAACTCGAAAGCCACCATGGTGACTTGGCCTGTGCCATCAGGAGGGGAGGGTATGGCCCTTGGGGAAGCAGGATATGGCCTTTGGGAAAGCAGGATATGGCCTCTGGGAAAGCCTTTGGGAAAGCCGGATATGGCCTTTGGGAAAGCCTTTGGAAAAGCAGAATATGGCCTTTGGGAAAGCCTTTGGGAAAGCAGGTATGGCCCTTGGGAAAGCAGGATATGGCCTTTCCCCCCTGCCTGGATGGGGGATTTGACCTGCAGCACCCTGGTCCACCAGCATGGCCCCCCACACCCTCACACCCAAGGGGCCCAGCCCTTTCCCCACCAACCTGGAGCTGGGGGCCACATCCTGCCCCATCCCCGGGGGCTCGGGGACACAGGGGACCAAAGGCATTCCCTTGAGGGCTCCCGGAGGTCTCCCCCTCCCTCAGCCCCACCTTTGGCGTCTCACCTGACCGTTTCCTCTCAGTCGCCCCCTCCTCTACTGCCAAGGGGCAGGTGTCGCTCTGGGTGCTGTTCCGGGGGGAGTTTTCCTCGGATTTGCCGTAGGTGGGGGAGTCCAGCGGGGCCGGACGGGGTATATGCTTTTTCTTCTTCTTTGGCAGCTTCTGCTTGGCCATGGCCAAGGAATAGTACATCCCAAAGTTATTGACGATGACGGGCACGGGCATGGCGATGGTCAGCACCCCGGCCAGGGCGCACAGGGCGCCCACCACCATCCCCGACCAGGTCTTGGGGTACATGTCACCGTAGCCCAGGGTGGTCATGGTGACCACGGCCCACCAGAAGCCGATGGGGATGTTCTTAAAGTGGGTGTGGTCGCTGCCGGTGGGGTCGGACGTCTTGGCTCCGATCCGCTCGGCGTAGTAGATCATGGTGGCGAAGATCAAGACCCCCAAGGCGAGGAAGATGATGAGGAGCAGGAACTCGTTGGTGCTGGCCCGCAGCGTGTGGCCCAGCACCCTCAGCCCCACAAAGTGCCGGGTCAGCTTGAAGATCCGGAGGATGCGGACGAAGCGCACCACCCGCAGGAAGCCCAGCACGTCCCGGGCAGCTTTGGAGGACAGGCCACTGAGACCCACCTCCAGGTAGAAGGGCAAGATGGCCACGAAGTCAATGATGTTGAGCAGGTTTTTAATGAAGAGGAGCTTGTCTGGGCAGCAGATGATGCGGACCAGGAACTCGAGGGTAAACCACAGCACGCAGACCCCTTCGATGTAGGTGAGGATGGGCTCCGTCTCCACCTTGTGCGTCAGCAGCACCGTGGTGGTGTTGCCGACCACCAGGGTCTCCGTCACGTTGACGTCAATGTTGAAGGCCTCGTGCGTCTCCAGGCAGAAGGTGGTGATGGAGACCAGGATGAAGAAAAGCGAGGCGAAAGCAACCACCTGCAAAAGTCAGAATGGCATGGGCCGTGAGCTGAGCTGGGGCAACCTGTTCTGTCTGGAGGAGCTCAAAACACTCCAAATGCTGCCCCAGGACCAAGAGTGGAGAATGAGGAGGATCTGGACCTCTGCCATGAGCTGACAGCAAACCTCAGTGCCTGGGGCCATCAGTCCGGGACCTTCCTCCAGGTGCTACAATCTGTACAGGAGAAGGTGTGCTGGGCTCCAGCTGTGCCTGGAGATGTGCCAGGAGTGGCAGTGGTGGGGATGAGGGGGAACTGGGACACTCTGGGACTGGAGCAATCTTCCAATGGGAACAGAGGTGAGAAGGGAACTTTGACAGGACAAATTCAAAGAGCTTTCCCCCACATTCGTCACAAACCCCTCCAGATGCCAGGTTCACACTGCTCACAGCCGTGAGCTTTGGGGTCTGGATGTGCCAGAGACAATCCTTTCACCCCCTCCCTGAGGGTCAGTGGTGGCTGATGTGCCCACAGAAAGTCCAGGCCTGGGAGGGCAGGATGAGGAGAGGAGCAGGCAGAGCTCAGCCTCCTGCAGATGCCTGGACCTGGTGACACCCAGATGTTCCCATTTCTCCGCTCTGCCCAAGCAGGGAGACCACGGTCCCCTCCCTGTCACCTCCTCCTCCCTTCTCCTTGCCTGTGAGTGAGGAGGGGCTGGCAGCAGGCACTGGAAGTCACAGGCTGTGTCACAAAGCACCACCTTGCTGTGCTCCCATCAACCCTGCTCAGCTCCCTCCCTCACCCCTGGTGAGCCCATTACCTGGAGCATCTGTTCCCAAGAGCCACCTCCCTCCTCCCCCCACCAAAAAAAAACCCTCAGAGCAGAAAAACTCTTGTTCTACCTTCCTCCAGCACAAAAGCACGGGGGTTTCAGCTGCCGGGGAGCGGGTCCTGCTGCAGCCCCTTTGCCGCACCTGCACCGAGCAGGATGTGACCTTTTGCTGTCAAACCCACCCAGGCGGCCGCGCCTGGCAGAGCCGCGCCGTGAGCCCGCTGCAGGCGACAGCCCGGATCCTGGGCTGGAGTGAATCAGCAGCAGAGACAGCCTGAGTCACGCTGGAGAAACACCCGGGCCGGCCCCGGACAGCAGCCCTGCCGTGCCGGCAGCCCCGAGCCTGCCAGGAGCATCCCCGAGGGCAGACACGTGTGCGTCCGCCACAGGGAGCATCAGCCCCGCCAGAGTTTGGTGTGAAGTGTAAATCAGGCGTTAAATGATGGAGAAACCTCTGGGGGAATGATTCTCCTGGCCCGGGGAGAGACACCTGCTTGGGGATGGAATGAGATGCTCCTCAGCCCCTTGGACCACGCGTGGGGATGATCAGCTCTGAGGGCTGATCAGTCCTGTGCAATTTGGGAAGCAAATCCAACAAAACTGGGATCTTAAAGCAAGGCCAGCTTAACCAGACAAGTGTCTCTACACAGTGGTGGCACAGCCAAAATAATCTGCTTTTCAGCTGAGGGCTGAGTCACGTTCCTGAGCTTCCCTCTGTGGGGAACCTGGGAAAAACCTGAAGAGTAAAAATTTAGGCTTAAAGCAAAGTAGAAAGAAAAAAGATCACCCAGGAAGGGAGTGAGACCATGCAAACACTTGAGTAATGAAGCAGCCCTGCTGCTGGGTGTGAGGTGAGACCTGATTTAGCCCAAGGAGCAAAATCAGCCTTTAAAAATAGAAGAGTTGGGTTCACAGCCGGTGCCAACCATCGTGTCCCCCCCAGAGTGCTGCTCCAGTTCTGTGTCTGACCCAAGATGTCTCACCTCAGCTTCAGTCTCTGCTCCAAACTCAAGTTCTTTCCCAAAAATGTTTTATAATAAAACAAAATCTACATATAACCCCAGTACTACCAATACACACCAGAGCTGCCACCAAACAAGTCCTCCAGAACCTGCTGATGTTCTACACAATCTTGCCTTCACCCAACACCCTGAGATGGGCGTTCCCAAAAAATCCATGACCCTACAGGGCAACACCAGCCTGAAAGTCCCCATGAAAGCCAGGTCAGGACTCTCCAAGTTGGGCTGCAGAGGGAAAAAATAATGAGGAGCTGCACGTAAGAAGGGTTTGGATGTAGAGGCAAAATCACAGCCAGGGCAGTTTGCCATGGGGAGGAAAAGTGTTAAACTCCAGCTGGGACAGCAGCAGCACCAGGGACCAAACATTCCCTGAGTGGAGCAGACTGAGGAGCCAGGGACCCCATGGCCATTGATGGTGCAGGGAGAGGAGGATAAACCATGGGAGAGATTTCTGGCCACGTGCTCACACAGCGGCCAGCTCGGGAGGAGAAATGCTGGAGGGAGGGAAAGAGAGAAATGACAAGGAGCCAACTGAGTCAGGGCCCGAGGGGCTGGAGAGGAGGAGCGAGGACCTGAGAAATTCAGCTCTTGAGACTCTTAGTCACGGCCGCCACATAGAGAGGGAGAGGGTTTTCATGGACAGCCCGGGGATTGCTGCTTCCCAGGGTTTGGCTCCAGCCCGTGCCCTGCAGCCAGCAGCACCCCTTTGGCTCTGGCAAGTGTAGCCACGGTTGGTGCCTGCCATGTTTTGGTTTGGGGAAATTCTGTTCCCAAGACTGAACTGGAAAACAAGGCCACACTATTGTAAATAAGATGTTTTTCCCAGAGGACGGGACTTGGCGTGTTTACCCTTGGTGTGACCAATGGCCAAAGGGGTCCCCACCTCTGAGGTGGGTGCTTTGTGAAAAGGTATAAAATAGGCTTGGAAAATAAACCACTTGGCCCCTCCTGCCAGGGGTCCAAGCAGCCTTCTGAATCGACTCGTGTCTCCTCATTCGTGTCCCACAGCGACAGGCAAGAAAGGGGGAGACCCCAAAATGGGGCAGTAAAGAAATCCCAAGCCCCACAAAAGCCAGGGCAGCACCAGGGATGTTGTACCCACAGAGATGCTCACAAATCCTGAAGCATCACCTGGGTGGTGACTCCAGCCAGGAACGGGGAGCATTCACCTGGGCTGGTTGCGTTGCCCCGTGCCTCAGTTTCCCCTCGTACCAGAGCAGTTCTCCTAAGCTACACCAAAACTATACCGGTGTTTTTTTTTCCTGTTGCCTGTGGAAGTTGATTGTTCCCATGGCACTGCTGAGCTGAACATTCATCTGGAGCAGTGAGAAGGAAGCAGGGAGGTCCCAGCACAAAGTGGTCCCACTCCAGCCCCAGCTGGGCCTCAACCACAACCACCTCTGCTCCATTCCTCCTGCTAAAGCCTTTCCAGGAGCAGCTCAGCACACAGGAACAGCAGAACCAAAACGACACCAGGGGTGGGGAAAAAAGCACGAGTTGAATTATTGTGCTTGGGTTTATTTTTAATTTTGTTTAATTTTTTATTTGGAGCTTTACACCGCTCAGAGCATCTCTCCAAGGTGCAGAGCCCTCAGAGACGGGCAAGGGAGAGGGGTATCCTTCTAAAACAGGTCCAGCTCCTGCTGCCCGAGCATTCTCTGCGTGTGTGTGTGTCGCTCTAACATTTGCTGCAAAAACACCTCCTTGCCAAAACTGACCCCTGCCCCGCGCGCCGCTCGTGGGTGTGAAATGCCTGCAGAGTTTCTTGCCATTGATGGGGTTTTTTTTTTTACACCTCCAAATGCATCCAGAATCCATCTCCATCCCAGCTGCCTGCCTGTGGCGGGTCCATGAGCAGGGCGTGCCAGGGGCTGGGTGGGTACAGGAGGGTCTCGGGGGGTGGGTGGGCAGCGCTTTGGAGATGAACTCCGAGGAGCTGGGAGGGGAGTGCACGCACAGGGTCGTGCCCGAGCTCCGGGCCGGGAGCCCCCAGACCCGCCTGGATTTGGGGGACACATCTGTGCCTGTGGGTAGGGGCTCCCTGCGTGCCCAGGGAGGGTGGCAGGGTCTCGGGTGTGTGTGTGGATGAGCTCACGTGTGCACACACACACACACACACACACGGGGCCACGCGTGCTGAGGGGGCTGCGGGAGCGTGGCTGGGCTGTGCGGGGGTGGCCCCGCTGGGGACAGCGGGCAGGGGGGGCACGGGCACGGGCTGTCCTTTGGCACGTGAGGAGCACGAGCTGCTTGGGGACAGCCACGAGGATCCCGTCGGCTGCAGGAGCCCGATCTCCACCCCGCACCTGGGCTGTCAAATGTGGGGTTTTTGGCCTCGTGCAGCCCGGCAGGAGGAACCCAAACGTGCCATCCTAGAGCATCCTGAAACTCTGCCAGGAGCCAGCCCTGCCAAGGACAATCCCTCATCTCCACGTGCCCAGGAGGTGCCCAGGGAGCACTCGAGGGAGCAAAGGGGGCAGGGATTGTGCTCTCCCCCCAGTTCCAGCCCAGCTCTCCCAGATGTGATGTGTTGGGAGGGGATTGGGAGACAACACAAGAGGTGTCCTGTAGGATGGGAGATGGCTCACGTGCCCCACAGTAGGAGTAGGACAGGTATGGGGAAGCCTCCTGTAACCCACCAGGAAAGTCAGCCTTGCCCTCAGGGACGGGGAGGTGAAGACACAACCCCAGCACGGCCCCATCCCACCTCCCCACCGTCCCGTGTCGGGAGCTTACCCTTGCCGCCTTGGACGAGTAGGGATCCTCAAAGAGCGCCCACATCCTGGGCTGCCAGTTCCTGCAGCAGCCGCCCCCTCCGGCCGCCCCCGCCGCCCCCGGGGGCCTGTCGTCCATGCCCAGGCGCTGAAGGGCCATCTCCCTACCCCCTTCCTCTTCAGGCTCCTCTCCACCGGCCCCTCCGCCCGGCTCGGGACTCTCAAAGATGTCCAGGGCCTCCTCGGCGTCGCGGTGCTGGCGGTAGGTCATCCAGCAGCAGGGCTCCACGTCGGTCTCGTCGATGCCCCAGTAGGTCAGCTCCTCCTCGAAGAGGGGCCCGCAGATGTCCGCGGGGCAGTGCAGCTTCCCGGTGCGGTAGTAGTTGAGCACGTAGGAGAAGATCCCGGGGTGGCGGTCGAAGAAGAACTCGTTGCTTTTGCCGTCAAAGTCAAAGTTGCTCTGGGCGTCGGGGTCGGCCAGCCAGGCCAGGCGGGTGCCCGGCAGAGTCCGCAGGGTGCTTTTGTAGGTCTCATGCCGGGTGCCACCTACGTTGATGGTGATCTTGTCCGACTCTTCCCCTTTGCCCATCTCTTCCTTCAGGCATGTTTTGGAGGGTGGTTTGTTCCCAGACTTGCGTCCACGGTAGGAGGAGACACACACCGAGCTGATCATAGATTTTGGTGGATGGGAGATGCCCACAGCGCGCACCCTTTCCTCCGGGCGAGGAGCTGGGGTTCGGCGGAGGCGGGAGAGGAGGACGGAGATGGGACTGGGGAGGGGGAAAAGGGGAGGCTCAGGCTCGGCTCTGGCCTCGCGGGGAGCAAGCTGGAGCCGCGCCGGACACCGCCGGCTGCCGGGGGACAGCGGGAGAGGCTGCAACCTCCACCCCCTCCAAAGCCACCCCC
>VWYO01020796.1:26446-45336 GCA_013400275.1 Rhadina sibilatrix
GAAAATAAAAAAAAAAAAAAAAAAAAAAATCCACGAGGCGCGAGAGCCACGCTCGAATCTTACCACCAAGCAAGCCCTGCTCCAACTGGGACTGCAACTCCACAGCTTCCCGGGCCGGATCCGGAGCGGGCGGAGGCTGGCGCAGCTCCACACCCAAAGCACCCGGAGCTGCACCAGCGGGAGAGCCTGGAGCCCGAGGGAAAACCGTGCTGGAAGAATCGAGCCTTGCATCACCGGCCAGGCATCGCGGCTCGGCTCCTCGCCGCCGTTCGGCCGGGAGGAAGGGATGCTGCGACCTGATGCTAATATTTTATCTGCCGGCTCTCATCCCGCCAGGAAGAGCTCGGTGCACCCGAGCGCGGCCGTTCCTGGGGTGGGAGGAGGTGGCCAAGCAGACAAATGGGTTGTTTCTGGGGAAGGAAGGGATCTTTTAGCCAGCAACACCCGCCCAAAGCTGTCTGCTCTCGAAATATGCCTTCTGATTTTTAATGGCCATGGGAGAGGAAAAAAAAAAAAAAAAAAAGAAAAGAGAGAGAGAGAGAAGGAGAGAAAATGGCAAGAGCTGGATGAATAAGGGCCTCTTTGGAGCAAAGAGTCACTTCACAAGGGATGTCCTGCAAGGTTCAAGGCATCTCAGACAACATCCAGACAAAGGATGGGATGAAGAGCCAGGCCTGGAAGATCTCCGGGAGGATCAGCTCCAACCTGGAAAGCCTTGGGTGGGTCCTGAGGACATGGTAAGGGGTCTCTGGGTCCCCCCTACCTATGGCCTCTTCCCCTGACCCAGCAGGGCACCCTGAGCCTCCAGCACACCAGGCACAGCCCCAGAGGTGGGGAGAGAGCAGCAGGACAGAGCACAGGGTGCTCAGGGTGGCCTCACAGAGAGCTTGGGACACACTGGCCCCCCTCGAGGTCTCTGCCCACGGAAGGACAGAGGAGGAGGGTGGCCTGCAGCAGTTTAGGGAGAGACAATCCTGTTTTGGTGTAGAAGCAGCCAAACCGACCTCCCCAGGCCCTTCCAGCCCAGGATCTCGTTGATGAAAGCTCCGTTGTCCTCAGGAACCCCCCGGATGCTCCAAACAAGGTCTCTGCCCTCGTGGTTTTGGTGGGGCAGACTCATCACTGATCTGTGCGAGGTGGCACCCACAGCACTCTCCTCCCCGGGGTGTGATCCCCAAGAAACCTTTCCAGACTCTCTGCTGGAGGTGGATTTTCCCCAAAAAAACCCAAAAAACTGCCCGGAGCCATGGGCAAGCTGTGTCCCCGCTCCCTGCCTGGTGGATTTTTTAGCCACAATCCCTGGTTTTATCCGGGCAGGTCACACTGACAGAGTTCGCAGAGCTCAGCCTGGGAGGGGATCTCGCTCACCCCCTGACTCCCGGGCAGGGAAGGCTCCCCGAATTCCCGGTGAGGGGGCTCTGTCACACAGTGCCCGTGCTGTCACACAGTGCCCGTGCTCTGTCACACAGTGCCCGTGCTGTCACACAGTGCCCGTGCTCTGTCACACAGTGCCCGTGCTGTCACACAGTGCCCGTGCTCTGTCACACAGTGCCCGTGCTGTCACACAGTGCCCGTGCTCTGTCACACAGTGCCCGTGCTGTCACACAGTGCCCGTGCTCTGTCACACAGTGCCCGTGCTGTCACACAGTGCCCGTGCTCTGTCACACAGTGCCCGTGCTGTCACACAGTGCCCGTGCTCTGTCACACAGTGCCCGTGCTGTCACACAGTGCCCGTGCTCTGTCACACAGTGCCCGTGCTGTCACACAGTGCCCGTGCTCTGTCACACAGTGCCCGTGCTGTCACACAGTGCCCGTGCTCTGTCACACAGTGCCCGTGCTGTCACACAGTGCCCGTGCTCTGTCACACAGTGCCCGTGCTGTCACACAGTGCCCGTGCTCTGTCACACAGTGCCCGTGCTGTCACACAGTGCCCGTGCTCTGTCACACAGTGCCCGTGCTGTCACACAGTGCCCGTGCTCTGTCACACAGTGCCCGTGCTGTCACACAGTGCCCGTGCTCTGTCACACAGTGCCCGTGCTCTGTCACACAGTGCCCGTGCTGTCACACAGTGCCCGTGCTCTGTCACACAGTGCCCGGGCTGTCACACAGTGCCCGTGCTCTGTCACAGTGCCCGTGCTGTCACACAGTGCCCTTGCTCTGTCACACAGTGCCTGTGCTGTCACACAGTGCCCGTGCTCTGTCACACAGTGCCCTTGCTCTGTCACAGTGCCCGTGCTCTGTCACACAGTGCCCGTGCTCTGTCACAGTGCCCGTGCTCTGTCACACAGTGCCCGTGCTCTGTCACAGTGCCCATGCTCTGTCACACAGTGCCCGTGCTCTGTCACACAGTCCCCTTGCTCTGTCACAGTCCCCTTGCTCTGTCACACAGTGCCACCTCGTGTCCTGCGCGCCGCCCCGAGCCCCGGCTGGGAAACAACACGGGCGCCGGAGCGTGGCGGGGTCTGGGGAAGGATCTGCCTCCATCCACCGCATCGCTGACGCAATTTCGCTCCGTAAAAACAACCCGGGGACGGGAGGGGGCTGGGCTGGAGTGGGGACAGCGGCGGGGATTGTCTGGCTTTGGGATGAGCCAGAGCGGCTGGTGAGGCGGTGCCGTGCCTCGGTTTCCCTCTCTTTAAGCACCGGGGGTGGCCTTTCCCTTCCCGAGGCGCTCAGGGAATCACAATCACAGCAGCTGCTGCTGTAGCAGCTCCACCTCGCGTCCGAGCCCACCCCGTGCCTGTGGCCTGCTCCAGAGTTGTTTTGGAGATGGGACGCCCAAAACCCACCCCCCACAGCCGACAGCAACGCCCTGCAGCTCCCTCCAGGCTCTGAAACCCCTCTCCCTCACTGTCACAGGGAGTTCAGTTTTTATGGGGTTTTTAAAATAGAATGCGTTTGGCTTAAATCCCACATTTGGGCCCATTTCTGTGTCCTTTTCCCCAGTGCCCAAGGGCCAGAATTGCCCTTTCCAGTTTGTGTCTCTCACCTGTTTTCAGGAAGGGCCTGGCACTGGGATTTCCTGCCTGCTCCCAGCCCCTGGGAGCACAGGGTGGGCTGGTTCAGCACAGCAGTGGCACCACACCTGTGCCCCGTTGAGCTCTTGGCATCACCTGAGCTGGGATCTCCACCCCCCTGCTCCCACAGAACTGGGCTGTGCTGGGCTCAGAGCTGCCCTACATGGTCCTGGTCACCGTTCCTGGGGGATGACTCCTCACCACTCCTCTTTCCCCCCCAGAGCTGGGCCCTGGATGTCCTCTGGGACACGGATAACCCCGAGCCACCTCCTGTCCCCTCCCTGGGCACTGCTGCTCCTCCAGCCGTGTCAGACACTGCACCAACAGCTGCAGATGGTGCCCAAAAGCCCCTCCCTGCTCCCCCACAGCTGCCCTGCGTGGGGACAGGTTCAGCTCGTGGCCGTGGCAGTGTCCCCACGGCACCCCCAGTGCGGGGCTCTCATCTGGATCCATCTCTCCTGACTTCTTCCCTCCCTCCTCAGCTCCCCGAAGCAGCCCTGGAGAAGCCAGATGAGGGAGGGGAAGAGGCAGCTCGGCTCCCCAGCTAACCAAAGCGAATTCCCAGCAGTCAGACTCACCTGGGATTGCTGGAAACCCTCGCTCCTTCTCCAGGAAGGGTCTCCAGACTCCCAGCGCTCAGGGGAAGCCACCAGCACTGTCAGCAGTGCAGAGCAGCAGAGGCTGCATGGTGCCTGTGCCCTGGAAAGCCAGGGTGTGCTGGTTAAACTGGCCCAGGGTGGGAAACAACCCCCACCAGGCTCCTGAAGCACCTGCAGGCAGCTCACTCCGAGCAAGGCCCTTGCAGAGGGTGGAGGGAAGGGATGAGGGGACACAGCAGGACAACAGTGGGACAGGACAGGGAAGGGCAGACCACGTCTCTGCCACCCTAAACCTCAGAGAGACCCCCAAAGCCCGCCCAGGAAAAGGAAACAGAGGCACGGAAGAGACTGGGCGAGGAGAGGTTTGGTAAGAAGAGGCTTTTAATCAGACTCTGATACAGCTCTTACAGGGTTTCTCCCGACGGCCGAGGAGCCCGGGCGGCGCAGCCCGGCCCCGCCCGGCACAGGTGGGAACTACTGCGGCTACGAGGGGACACGGGACGCGTCACTACCAGGTCTGTGCTTTACCTGTACGGGAGGGTTTCGCCAGTGTTGTGCTTGTCCCAGGGGAAGCAGCCGCATCCCGCCTGCTGCCACGGCTGTGCCACGTCCCTCCCGGCCACCAAGGCCACCCGGCCCCGCTCCTGCCACGCTCGGGAAGGGTGGGGGGCATTAGAAGGCAGTGGGAGCTGCTTCTGGGAGGTGCTGGGGCTTAATGTGACCTGTCAGGGTCCCGGCAGGAGCTGAGGGGTGAGGAAGGGGCTGTTTTGAAGGGATTGAGGGGAATGAGCCGTGGGACACCCTGGGGACCCAGCTCCAGTCACCCCCTCTGCCTCGCACCGGGGTCAAGGTCCCTGCAGCAGAGGCCAGTGCTGGCGAACAGAGCATCCCAAGCGCAGCCCTACAGGCTGGCCCTGCAGCTCCAGCACCACAGGGTGTGCCCCTCCAGCAACCCCCTTCTTGCCTTCTCCAGACCCACTGAACATCCTCCCCCCAGGGAGGGAACAGGGTTTGGACCCCTCCTGACCCCCGGCCAGGGACACCACGCTGCTCTGAGCAGCAGCATCTGGGCTGGGAACCCATCGAGGGGCTGATGTGGGGGGGACAGGGATATCAGCAGTGGTTCCCCCCCGCTTCTTTGTCCCACTGCCTGGAGGAGAACTGAAAAGTGCCTGTGCTCACAACTAGCAGCTATTCCCTGTGCCTCTGTGCAGAAGAAGAGGAAAAGAAGTGATTCCTGGGGCTAAAAGCCGCTGGGGGTCAGCCCGATCCACAGCCTGGGACCCCCCCCGGGAAAGGTGTGTGGAGGGAGGACCTGCCCCGGTAAGCAGGAGAAAAAAACCCCCTCCCCAGGCAGGCTCCAGGAGCCAGCGAGTGCAGCCAGAAGTGAATTCCTGAAGCCACCCAGGCACACAGAGACGCGCACGCCCCACGCACGGCACCGACGGACGAACACGCACACGCTCCCACGGCGACAGCACGGAGCTCCTAAAACCTACACACACACGCACACACACGCACACACACTCCCCCCCACAACACCCCGTGTCTAACACCACGAGCAAATGCCACGACAAAATACGGAATTTCCACAGATAAAAGTAAAGGTGTGGTCACTCCTCCCACTCCTCCTCCTCCTCCTCCTCCTCCTCCTGGACGCCCCGGGGCTGAGGGGAGGAGGGGACGTTGCAGCCACCCACGCACGAGAAATAAAAAGGTAAAAATATGCCCTGCTCTAGAATGAGGATTGATCTGTACAGCACTGGGAATGAAAATAGGTCACGGGCCACTTCGGAATACGATTTGTCATTTAACAGCATTTACAGTGACATTTACAGAATAAATATACAATAGAAATAGAGAATCTCTAGGTTATTATTCCATCTCCTCTCTCTGTATATATTTTATATATATATATAATATAGCTTCTTTGTTACCTCCTTATTGACTTTGCCTCCTATTGATGCTGCAAGAAGAAGAGAGGGAAGCGAGTGCTTCCCTGGCTGGTTTGGGAATGGGGGTGGGAGGGATGGAGAGCCGGATCCTTCCCCCCAGGGTTCGAGGAGCATCATGCCATGGGAGCACGTGGGACTGGGAATTTTGGCCACGGGAGGTGTCCTGCTCCATTAACTCCATGGGAGCCACGGTGGGAACCCGGCCCTCGGGCTCGGGGAGGTGATGCTGGGCAAAGATTGGACTCCTCCTCTGTTCTGCTGGTCAGGTGAGGATGGACCCCGTGAGGAATGGGAGGGAACGTGTCGCCGAAAATGCCACTGGATTTGGGCTTCTCCCGTCCAGAGGTGATGCCACGGGGACATTTCTGTGTCCCTCTTGCATGGGCAGAGGAAGGAGAAGGACATGGGAGGGGATGAGGAAGGGGGAACTCCTGGAGGAGTGTGGCTGATCCTGACTCACAGATCTGGTGCCTCTTGGAACCATCACTGAGCTGCTTCGGTTCAGTCCACCCCTCCATCTTCCCCCCAGAAAAAACAGTTAATGAAGGGCTTGAGCTAATTGTCTGGGAGGAGTTTCCAGGTCACCAGCCAAGTCCGTGGAGAAGACTGAACAGAGGATCACACCCACCAGAGATGTCACTGTGGGAACCTCCTGGCCCCAGGGATGCTGAAAGTCAGGGGTGTGGTGAATGCACCAGCTGCTTTCTGCCTTCACCTCCAGCCAAAAGGAGAGCCGAGGTGAAAGAAAAGCAGTTGGCAGGAAAGCAGAGGAGAGAAGGGCTCACGGAGCAGCACCCACAGACGTGGCCTTCAGAGCAGCCTGAAAGATCTTCATGCACAGCCCAAGCCCAGCAGGACCCAGGAGCTCCCCCAGCCCTTGGAGGCAGCAGAGGGGAGAGAACGTGCAAGGAGGCTGCTGCTCCCGTGGCCCCAAGGAAAAGGGGGATGAGGCCAGGTTGTCCTGATACCCTTGGCAGAGGTGCTTGGTTACATGGAGGATTCAGGGACATGAATCCAACATGTAACCTCAGTCCCAGCAGGAGAGACTCAGAGCTAGAAGATCTCACCCTTTCCTCGGCAGCCTGGGGAGAAATAACATCAGGTGACATCAGTCTGATCCCCCAAAAACATGGATGTTGTATTCCTCTGGGGAATGGGTTTTCCCCAGAACCCCCTGAAGTCTGTAACCATGTAGTTTGACCCTTCCTTCCTATCTTGACCCTAATGGCTCAGGTCCAGCTGTCTTTTCCTGAGCAGGAGACCAGATAAAGTCTTCTTCTTCCTTGTTCTTTCTCTCTTTCTCCCCTGGAACCCTTCGAGAATAAAGCCTTGGACTGATCCCAGGGGAGGTGAGAGCCTCTTTTGGAATCTTTTGCCCTGTACCCTGAGATATTCCTACAAAGCCTCTCAAGGAACTGAGCCAGCCACAGGGCCCCTGGGGAATATTTCACATGGATGGGCACAATAGAGGCTCCTGGACTCTCACAAGGGCTCCCCAGCCTGGATCAAGAGCCAGTGGGGACCTGGCACTGTCCCCCAAGAGCTGTGGCTCCTCGGACGCCTGTGGTCCCCAAGAGCTGGTCACCCCCCTCCAAAGGCTGGTGAGCTCCTGGGGTGTGACAGGAGGCAGTGCCAAAGCCCTGGCTCGGAGGGGACACGAGGAGAAATGAGGAGGCACATCCAGAGAGAACCACTGCCCAGCTCTCCTCGGCAGGGGGGCGAGGGAGGGAAGCCAGGGGGTGGATTCCTGAGAGCTAAACCAGGAGTGTGGTGGGACTGGATGTCCCACAGCTCCTCTGCTTGTCCCTCTGGGACATCTGAAGAGAGGAGTGAGAGGAGATGATCACCAGGCCAGGGATTTTGGTTCGGCAGAGCATCCCACACGTCAGGAGTGATTCCAGGAGAGGGCTCCTGATCCCCATCACGCCAACCCCGTCCAGGCCCCACACAGGCTCACACACCCAAACCACTGTCACCTCAGGGGTCCTCCTGCCACTCAGCACCACCACACCAACCCACGGAGCATCCCAGCCACTCCATCCCACGGCTGTGACATCTCCGTGCCTCCAAACAACTCCCGGCCACCGTCCCCTTTGCTGGTGGCAACCAAGACTCCAGGGATGCACCATGCCCCGTCTCACACACCCCAACACCTCAGCCAGCCCCACGCTGCTCCCTGCCAACCCTGGTCAGAATTTGGGGGGGGGGGGGTTATTCAGGTGTGTCCACAGCTATAAAAACCTACAGGAGATACAACAACAACAACGATGGTGACAACAACAGCACCTTCTTGTGCTCTGAACATCGATGATTAATTGTGCTCGTTGGAATAAGGCCATGACTCCTCCCGGCTAAAGGACAACAGACGGGGAGGGAAGAGCGCTGGGCGACAGGAGGAAGCGTGATTGGCTTCCCACCTGCTGCCAGGTCCTTGTTCCAACCATCAGCTGCTTAGAAAAGAGAGATTCTTTGCTTCAGATTCGAGCTGCGTGAGAGCAGCTCTTGGAAAGGTATTGCAGCGTCTCTTATTCCTCCTCCCTTCCCCGGAGGTGAGTCCGGGGGTTCCTGCCTTTCCACCCAGGGTTGTCAGAGGAGTCCTGCCCCTCCTGCAATCCCTTCCTCCCGACGCCGTCTTAGAAATGGCCGCTTTGCTTAGGATTTTAAAGAGGGGGGTTTTCTTCTTCGTCTTCCTTAGTGTTTGATTTTCCTGTCGCCTGGACGGCCAGGATCCACTCCCCAGTGCCCTCCTCTCCCGGCGGGGGTGGCGGGCGGGCGGGCGAGCATCACAGTTCAGACTCGGGGGTGCTGGCCAGGAGGTACCCGCTCCCGTACCGTCCGTTGGGAGCGCTGCTCATCTCCATGGGGGAGTTGCTGCCGGGGCCCAGGTAGGAGCGGTGGGTGGGCATGGGGGACGGGGTCTCGCTGGGCACCTTGCTCAGGATGAAGCGGGTCTCGTCGTTGTCCTCCAGGTTGGAGATGTCCTTCATCATCCGGCCCTTCTTGTAGGTGACGGAGAGGGCGTTGGAGCCGTCCGACACCAGGTGGAACTGCCGGAGGATGAAGACCAGAGGCAGAGGGAGGGATGCCAGGATGATCAGGGAGATGAGGATGGCCATGGCCCAGGTGGGGTAGAACAGGAACTTTTCGGCAGCCTGGAAGGGACAGATGTGAACGTCACGGGGTGTTGTGTTCCTCTGAGGAAATGGTTTTTCCCCAGAGACCCCTAAATCTGTAACCTTTTAGTTTAACCCTACCTTCCCCTTATCTCTGAACCTATGGCTCTGTGCCAGCTGCCCCATCCCGAGACAGAGACCAGATAAAAACCCCTGCTCCTCCTTGTTCGCCCTCTTTGCCCCCAGGACTTCCTTCAAGAATAAAGCCTTGCAACATCCCCCTGGGGTAGGAGCCTCTTTTTAATCTTTTACCCTATCCCCTGAAGTATCTCCCCCCAAAGCTCCCCAGAAACTGAGCTAGCACAGAAGCTCAGGGGGGCAGGCAGGGGGGTGGCACTTCAATGGGGCTGCTGCAGCAGCAGTGATGCCCAGCAGGCACAACGTCCCCAAAGTGCCAGACAGCTCCTGCTGCCTCCTGCCACCTCAGGGACGCCACATGAAGGTGGGCCCGGGTTGAGGATCCTCACACAGGATGCTGGAGCTGTGGGAGCCAAAATCAACACAAACTGCGGCCATGGGCAGAGCCAGCTGAAGATACCTGAAGAAACCTGACTGCTCCCAGGGGATGAGCAGGGCAGGAGTGTCACCCAGCAGGAGGGGAAGGAGGAGTGGGCAGAGCTGGGGTGACAGAGTGGTCTGCAGCCCTGAGCTGCCCCTGCTCTGCTGGGGCACGGGAGGGGAAGGGGAGGGAGCTGTGCTCACCTCCTCCCTGATCCATGCACTGTATCCTGGGGGGCTGACTCCCAGCTGGATGATGCTGGCGGTCATCAGCACGGCCATGCAGATGGGAGAGACGTACTTCCAGGTGTAGTAGTAGAACTGGTAGGGCCGGAAACCCAGCATCTCCGTCAGCTCCTGCATGAACCTGGGAGAGACATGGAACTGTGATCTCCTCCACCTTCCAGTGAGGAATTGTTGTTTGGGTTTTTGTTGTTTTCTTCTGTCTCTTTAAGAAGTTGGTCCGTTTTTTTTTTTTTTAAGTTTTATTTTAGCTTTTTGTGTTTACTTCTTAGGATGGAGTTAGACACAATTTTACATAAACGACTTTTTTGTTATTGTAATGGTATGACTATGTTTATATTCTTCTCATAGGGTGTGTTAATGGACTGTTGGCTTGCTCAGTGTGGTTGGAGAGGAAGATTTTCTTCCTCCAATCCATAGTCACTGCAAAAATCCTATAAATGTTGAAGTTTGTAAATAAAATAAACTGCCTCTTCTCTGCCTTAGACATCTCAGCGTGTGGGTGTCATTTCTTTGTGTCGTGTGCAACAAGCAACAACCTCCCAGAAGAACCCAGCTGGTCATCTCAGCATCCCACAAGCCTGAAGAACTTGTGGAAAACTCCTCAGGACAAGACCATCTCAGTGTCATCCAGAGCTGCCTTTGCTCTGGACAACCTCTGAACAAGAAACACTGTGGGGAATAGCCTCCCCTTCCAGAAGGACCTGGAAACCTCAGAAGAAAGGGTCATCACAAGTGACAGAGCATCACAACCAACAGGAGACACCTGTAGTGATGCACCCCCCGCTCCCGAGTGGGCAGTTCTACACGAGGAAAGGGTTTCAGTTTTACCTTTGGGTATTTTAGGGACTTCAACCAGAAAGTTCTGTGTTTTTCTCTGTGTAATTGGCTCAGTGCCAGGAGAGGAGCACCTGCAGGCCCTTGGCACTGTTGGTCAAAACCTGTACCCCTTCCTATTGGCAGTTTGCCAGTGGATCCATCCTCGACCATTAGCTGAAGAAGATGGCAAAACAAAGGGTCTGGAGGAATTTTTTTTGGATGTTGTAGCAGGTGTGGGATCTGTCCCTATGCTGTGCTCGGCTTTGATCTTTGTTTGCTGTTTTGTATTTTTTTCATTATTTTATTAAACCTTTTTGAGTTTCCAAACACACCCAACCATGCTGTCTCACTAATTATTATTAACACATTACTCTGAACAGGCCTGGACCCTCAGAGAGTATTGGGGAAAACCCAATAGATACCCACGAGAAGGACCCACTCCTGGGGCTGCCTTACACCAGGGCAGGGCAGGAGGATCAAAGGGAGCCAAATTCCTGCCTCTAGAACTGCCCTCGGATCATTTTCTCCCGGAGAAAAAGCCATATGGAAAAGAGGTGGAGGGAGGAGCTCTAGTCAGGAGTTACAGCACAGCTGCTCCCTGTGCTGCAGAAGTTCCTTACTTCTTGGTGCCGTAAATCCAGGCCACCGCGATGTTCTCCAGGATGACCACGACGGTGAGCGGCAGCGTGGCTGAGTAATCATCAAACATGGTGACAAAGTAGTTTCCAGAGCGCTGCACAAAGATCAGCCCCACCACGAAGGCGAAGATGCAGCAACCGACTGTGGGGAGAAAATGGGCCTGGTCAGCAGAGCCCCCTGAGGGACACCAAGGCCTCCACAAAGTCCATTCCCTGCATGGGCATGGTCAGCAGAGCCTCCTGAGGGACACCAAGACCTCCAGAAAGTCCATTCCCTGCATGGGCATGGTCAGCAGAGCCTCCTGAGGGACACCAAGACCTCCACAAAGTCCAGTCCCTGCATGGACATAGGCAGCAGAGCCCCCTGAAGGACACCAAGATCTCCAGAAGGTCCGTTCCCTGCATGGGTATGGTCAGCAGAACCCGCTGAGGGACACCAAGACCTCCACAATGCTCACTCCCCGCATGGGCCTGGTTAGCAGAGCCCCCTGAGGGACACCAAGACCTCCACAAAGTCCATTCCCTGCATGGGCATGGTCAGCAGAGCCTCCTGAGGGACACCAAGACCTCCATAAGGTTCATTCCCTGCATGGGCATGGTCAGCAGAACCCTCTGAGGGACACCAAGACCTCCACAAGGTCCATTCCCTGCATGAGCATGGGCAGCAGAGGCCCCTGAGGGACACCAAGATCTCCACAAGGTCCATTCCCCACATGGGCATGGTCAGCAGAGTCCCCTGCAGGACACCAAGACCTCCACAAGGTCCATTCCCCACATTATCATGGCCCAGTTCACCCCCTGCTATGTCCACACTCTCCTGGAGTGACTCCTCAAGGCAACGGGGACCCCCCCAGCCCTTCCCAAGGAGGAGGCAGGAGAAGAGGCCTCACCTGTGAACACTTCCTTCCGCACCTTGAAGGTGTCGATGATGGGCGTGGTGATGCCTGACATGGTCCCGATCATGCTCCCCAGGCCCAGGTTGATCAGCATCAAGAAGAACATGACGGACCAGAAGGGCGAGGCTGGGAAGTGGGTCATGGCTTCTGTGAAGGCAATGAAGGCCAGGCCAGTCCCTTGCACTGACTGTTGAGGTGGGAAGAGGACAGAAAGATGAGAAGAAATAGTCAGGGACACAGACTTTGAGCCCCTGATGTCTCAGGTCTCCCTCACCAAACCCCCTTCAAGGAAAGGAAATCCCAGCCGGGTACTGGAGATGAACTGGTGATGACCCTGCTGGACTTGTACTGGACAGAGCCTCTCCCACCCCAGGAGCACCCCTCTGTGCTGGGTAAAACCACAGGGACTTGGATTCCCCATCCCTGGAGGGTCTCTAGAAGTTGTTTTTCCAGATCCACGTGCCCAGGATTGACACAGGGAGAGGCAATGGGGCAGGGGACCTGCTGGTCCTACCAGGAGTGCCACCAGGTACCTTGTTGAGTTCATCTTCCAACAGGCAGGCGTCCAGGCCCAGCTCTTTGAAGTGCCCCTCCTTCACCGTCATGATCACCCGGTACATCTCGTTGTAGTCTTTGGCAGTGAGGTGAGAGAAGTTCACGTGGGGTGGGATGAGGTCATGGCTCAGCACATTGGTGTTCAGGTAGCCCAAGATCTTCTCAGCGTTCCTAAGGGAGAGCAGAACCTCTCAGGTGGTGCAGGGCACCTGAGACACGTTGGATTCGTGCTCAACCTGCACATTAAGAGCCCGTCTTGAGGCTGGATTTTAGGTTGGAGGAGCTGAATGTCCAGCTCCCTCTGCTACAGTGGGAGCACGTCTCTGGAAATCCAGGTCCTGACCATCAGGAGCCTGGGGCCACCAAACCCCGGGATCATCCAGCTCCAGAGCACTTTTCTGCCTCCAGACCGACCACAACTGGCAGCAGCAAAGACCTGCCCACCCCAAAGAGAGGAAAAAGCAAATCTTACTCCACCACGCATTTCTCGTTCATGATGTTGGCCTTGAAGCCCAGCACAGCAAACACAACCAGGGTGGCCAGCACAGACGTGAAGAAGTTGATGAAGGAGACAAGGGTGGCATCGAAGTGGCAGTTGTTGTCTTGCTTGTTGTAGCTGGAGAAGGCAATGACCCCCCCAAAACCCAGGCCCAAGGCGAAGAAAACCTGTGTGGCTGCTTCTCGCCACACCTGGGGGTCCAGCATCTTGTCCAGCTTGGAAGGAAGACAGAAGAAGAAGCAGTTAGGTGGCCTGGTGGCCCACAGCCCATCCCAGAGCTACACTGAAAGGGCTGAGCTGGTTTTGGAGCAGCTGTGGGCTGCTTTGGTGTGGCGGTGGAAGGAAATGATCTCCAAGGCCCCTCCCAACCCAAACCATTCCACGATTCCACGATCTGCCATGGTCAGGTCTGGCTTCACCCAGCACTCACAGGTCCTCCTCCTCATTCACACAGAGGGGGAAACTGAGGCACGGAGAGGTCAGGACAAGGTCTGACCTGACCAGGTCTCTGTCTGCTCCACCTGCCCCAGAGGCCCAACTGGGGGTCCCACCTCTCTCTGTACAGCTTCCCAGCCCGTGTCCCCCGGCCCAGGGAACCACCACGTGCCCAGCAATGGGTCTCCATCCTCCCCTGGCCATCTCCTGCTTCCAGAGCACCTGGAGCACTGAAATCAAACACCCTGGCTGGGGGGGTTGTTTCAAATCCCCCTCCCCTGGGAGCCAGAGCTGCAGCCTGGAGGCCTCCCAGCATCATTCATCAAGGGACCGTAATTAATGTCTTGCAACAGCCTCGCCGGCTGAGCTGATTCATCTACATCTCTGCTTAATTAATTAATTAGCTGGTTAATTAATAAGTGCCTGCCACCAGCAGAGGTTTTGCTGCCAGCCCAGCGTCTCCCCATTAAATCTCTATATTTATCTATTCCCTTGGGCACCTCTGTGCCCCCCACCCTGGCATCTGGGGAGCTGAGCATGGTGAGTTTGTGAGGCTCGTGGCTGTCCTGGCCACACCCTGAATTTTGGGAGCCCCTCCACGTCCTGATGATCTGTCAGGACCCCCAGGTTTGGAGCTGGCACTCTGATTTTTGGGGTGGGGAGGAAAATAAGGGGAATAATAAGAGAATAAGGGGAATAATAAGAGAATAAGGGGAAATAGGGGCATGACCAGCCAGGAGGAGAGCCTACTTGGAGTCTGCTGGGCTTGGAAGGCTCACCTTGGGAGTGAACATGTGCATGATCCCATCCACGGCCCCACGCAGCAGAAGGCCCCGCACCAGGAAGCAAACGAGCACCAGGTACGGGAAGAGGGAGCTGAAGTACATCACCTGGAGCAAGAGGGATGAGCACAGCACAGCCTCAGTTCCTGGGCCCAGCCACCCTCCCGTCCAACCCACAGCTCACGGGGGGCAGAGGGGAGCGTTTCCCTCCCCGGGATGGGGTTGGCTCCCCCGGGGATAAACTGTGGGACCCCTCGGGGCAGGGTGGTGCAGGTGGCTGGACAGTGGGCAGGCAGAAAGGGACCTGGGGGTACTGACTGGCAGCAGCTGGACACGAGCCAGCCGTGTGCCCAGGTGGCCAAGAGGGCCAGTGGCACCTGGCCCTGGATCAGGAATGGTGTGGCCAGCAGGAGCAGGGCAGGGATTGTCCCCCTGTGCTCGGCACTGGTTGGGCAGCACCTCGAGTGCTGTGTCCAGCCCTGGGCCACCCAATTCAGGAAGGACATGGAGGGCAACAAGGCTGGTGTCCAGAGAAGGGCAACAAGGCTGGTGAGGGGTCTGGAGCACAAGTCCTGCGAGGAATGGCTGAGGGAGCTGGGGATGCTCATCCTGGAGAAGAGCAGGCTCAGGGGAGACCTCATCACTCCCTACAACTCCCTGACAGGAGGGTGCAGCCAGGTTGGGGTCAGGCTCTGCTCCAGCAACAGGACAGGAGGGAACAGCCTTAAGCTGTGCCAGGGGAGGTTTAGGCTGGACATGAGGAAATACTCTTCACAGAATGAGTGACTGGGCATTGGAATGGGCTGCCCAGGGAGGTGGGTGGGTCACTGTCCCAGGAGCTGTTTGAGGACAGACTGGATGTGGCACTGAGTGCCACGGTCTGGGTGACAGGGCCACAGGTTGGACCTGATGACCTCAAAGGCCTTTTCCAGCCTAATTGATTCTGTGATTCTGTGAAGTGCTGGAGCTCAGAGGGGTTCTCTGTGCTGGTGTGGCTGAGCCACGCGTGTCAGCTGAACTAAACCCCTTCCCTACACCCTCTTTTGATCTCATTCTGGATCCCCCCCAGAGAGGTGACTCCAGCTGTGGAGCAGGTCTGAGCATCCCAGGGGACACAGCATTCCACTGCTACCCCAGAGCAGGGCAGGAGAGTGTGGAACAGGGCAGGAGAGTGTGGAACAGGCAGGTTCCTGCTTCCAGGACAGAGCCCTTCCAGGAGCAGCCAGGCTCAGGTGGCCACCAACACCCACCTTCCCCGAGGACTGGATGCCTTTGATCATGGCCAAGCCAACGAGGCTCCAGGCCACCAGCAGACACAGGGTCATCTTCCAGTTCAGCCCCCCGCTCTCCGAGATGGAGTTGGAGATGTCCAGGGTCTCCCGGTACCAGAAGTAGGTGGTGGCTGAGCTCCTCTCGCATTCAGTCTCCACAACTGCAACAGAGCAGAGGCAGCAGAGCGTGAGGGGGAGAGTCACCCGCTGTCTCCTGGGTGGGTCAAGTGTCAAAGACCCACTGGAGCCAGCCAGGGAAGGGAGACACCTCTGGAAACTGAGGCACAGAAATTAATGGGGTTCATTCTTAGCAAGGAAAGGAAGAGACAGGACATAAAACCGGTGCCAGGTGAAAATGAGATGTTAAATACGGGGAGAGACATTTTCATTTGCCATAAAACCTCTCAGAGAGTCCCAAGCTGATGCTCAGGAGTTATTAAGGACCATTAGCTCCATCCCTGTCTCAGTCGGGCAGTGGAGCAGCCCCTGCCTGACTCTCACTGCCTCCCCCCATGGTCCTGCGTCAGATCCAAGCACTGAGGCAGCCTGGAAATCCCATCAGTGAGGAGACTCTGGATTCCCAAACTGGCAGCAAACCCCATCAGTGGGGACAGAGAGCATGGGAGACACTCATCCAAGCCAAGGGGAAGCTCTCCATACAGTCAGGGCAGCTGGGCCAGAGAGGATCCAGCGAGACACCTGCACCTCCTGTGGTCCCACCCTCTGCTGGGGGTGATGATGTGTCCCACAGTGTCCCACAGCCCCCTGAAGGCGGGAACTGCTCCCTCCCAGCCCAGCTCCCCCGTCCCTCACCGGCCACAGAGCCGTTCTTCACGATGGGGCACTCGCTCCAGGGCAGGGGGTACTGGAAGGACTTGAAGAAGTAAAAGATGCTCCAGCCGATGATGACGTTGTAATAGAGACCGACAAAAAAACAGACCTGGGTGGGGGAGGAAGGAGGAGGACACGGCATCAAACCACAGGGCAGTGACACTGTCCCCAGGGCACCTCCCGTGATGCCTTAGATTTCAGCTTTCACAGTTTCAGATTCTGTGCTGCCTAAGGATGGAGTTTTGAACCTCACATTAAGTGTCGTTAGCTCTCTTCACAGAACAAGCAGACAAAACAAATCTTTTCCTGCTGAGGACCAAGGACAACTTTCAGCCCAAAAAGCACAAACAAGGGTGGCTGAAGGGAGGAACAAGCAGGATGGGACCTCACAACCTGAAGCTGTAATTGGACAATTAAACCCCAATGTGCAAATGGACCAAAACTGATAAAAATGTAAAATCTCGTGATGGGGCAGCCATTTCGTGTGGCATTTCCTAACCCACCCTGGGTGCAGCCTTGGTCAGGCTGTAATGCTCCAGGGTGGGTCCTGGAAACCTTTTAATAAATATCTACTTTATTCTCCAGCTCTGTCCAGCCTCTCTTTCAGGTCAGCCTTCCTAAGGNGGGCTGCAGTGCAGGATGTAATCAGCAGTGTGTGTTCCATTGCTGTTTGTTCAAACCAGCTGGGGAGGGGTTTGCTTTATCCCTTCCAGGACCCATCCTCCCTGCAGGGGTATCTGCTGCTCATGGGCCATCCAGGCTCACTGCAGGGCTGATACAATTCCATCAGCCCAGGGGGAGGAGCTCAGCATTCCCACCTGGATCAAAGCTGAGATTTGGAACAGCAGGGCAGCCTGTGTGCACGGCATTCCCAGAGGAACCCAGACCCAGCTCAGCACCACTGGAGCTTCAGAGGAAATCTACACCCTTCTACAGAATCATTGCTCCAACAGAGCCACATCTGTCATTGCAGGAGGACTTGACTGGGTGGCTCCCAACACCCTGACCAACAGGCTGGCAGGTTGTATTCTGACTCTGTCAGTGGTTTGTTTTGGTTTTTTGGGGGGGTTTTTTGTTTGTTTGTTTGTTTGCTTTTGTGCACTACTACATTTTTATTTTTAATACTTCTGGTAAAGAACTGTTATTCCCATTCCCATATCTTTCCCTGAGAGCCCCTAATTGCAAAATTATAATAATTCAGAGGGAGGGGGTTTGCATTCTCCATTCCAAGGGACGCTCTGGCTTTCCCTGGCAGACACCTGTCTTTCCAAAGCAAGACAGACAGGCTCTGCCTGGCCCATCAGTTCATTTGCAAACAGCCTCAAGTTGTACCAGGGAAGGCTTAGATTGGATAATAGGACAAATTTATTCATGGAAAGGATGGTCAGGCACTGGCACAGATTATCCAGGGCAGCAGGGGAATCCCCATCCCTGCAAGGGTTTCAAAACTGTGTGGGTGTGCCACGTGGGGACATGGGTTGGTGGTGGCCTTGTGCTGGGTTAATGGTTGGACTCAATGTTCTTAGAGGGCTTTTCCAACCTGAATGTTTCCACGATTCTGTGATCCAGGAATGCAGACCAGAGCTTGGCTAGAGAAGCTGCAGAGAGGAGTGAACGCGTGTGTGTGGAGGGAAAGGGTGCAGCACCCCCTGCCAGCGTGGATTGTGTGGGGTAGAGCCCAAGGACTCCCCGAAAATCCACCCAGGCAAATCTCTCTGTGTCATGGGTTGTGGAGCCAGGCGTGTGTGTTCTCTGTTTCATTTGTTAAAAGCAGCTGGGGAGATGTTTTTCTTTATCTCTTGTAACTCTGGGAGGGGAGAGCAGCAGATGCCTTCTGATAATGGGCCATTAACACCTCCTCGGACTATACCCTCCCCAGAGAGGTGCATCTGCATTCCATCATCCTGTGGTGATGCATCACATCCTCCCTGGGGGGCAGGCAGTTCCTACCTGGCTAAAACTGAGACACAGGAACACAAAAGCTACTAGCTTCACCCAATCCCTGGGAGGAAGACTGGACCCCTTCTCACCATCACTGGTCCCTTCTCACCATCACTGGACCCTTCTCACCATCACTGGTCCCTTCTCACCATCACTGGACCCTTCTCACCATCACTGGTCCCTTCTCACCATCCCTGGACCCTTTTCTCTCAGGATCATCTCTGCNCCCTGCACACCCCACATTCCCAGCACCATGCCAGGTGCCCCCTGCCCGGTGCGAGGAGCAGGAAGAACTCAGACCATGGCCCTGTTAATGTCAGTCTGGTCGTGAGGCTGGAGAGGAGCCGGCGGCTCCCGGAGCAGAAGCGATGACCGTGAAGCAGGCGATGACTCACGCTGCAGCTCCCGCCTGAGGAACGACTCCAGCTCCTGCCAGGAGCTGAGGAGTGGGCTCAGGAGAATGTGCCCGGCTCCTGCAGGGTAGCAGACGGTCCAAAGACAACCGAAATTCCCGCCTGGGTTGACACCCCGGTGACAGCCACCACTCCAGGCGCCGGGCAGGACCTGGGGCAAGGGGGTGCTGCTCCAAGCAGGGAATCTGCACAGCAGATCAGCCCTGGCATGGCTGGGGATGGTGTGTTAAAAATGTGTGTATACAAATTATAATGACATATTTTGATGTATCTACTATATATGAGAGTACAATATAATCTCATATATAATATATACATCAAAATA
>VWYO01020798.1:0-16355 GCA_013400275.1 Rhadina sibilatrix
TGAGAGAATTGGGACTGGTCAGCCTGCAAAAGAGGAGGCATTGGGTAACTTTATTGTGGCCTAATACCTGAAGGGAGCCTGCAGGAAAGATGCATCAAGACTGTTTACAAGAGTGCATAGTGGCATGATGAGGGGGAATGGTTTTAACTTGAAAGTAGGTTTGGATTGGATATTAGGAAAAAATACTTTACTGTGAGGCTGGTCAAGCACTGGAACAGTTTGCCCAGAGAAGCTGTGGGTGCCACATCCGTAGGAGTGCTGAGGGCTAGGTTATATGAGACTCTGAGTAACCTGGTCTACTAAGAGGTGTCCCTGCCCATGGCAGGAAGGTTGTTGACTAGATGGCTGTTGTAGTTCTCTTCCAGCCATTCCATGATAATTGTGTGGGCTGTTTCAGGAAACGTGTGGGATTTGAAGTGAGTATACTTAACAGCAGGTGAAGCTGGGTATAGTTTTTATAACAGATCATAGAGAGTTATGTTACTGACTTGTCAGAAATACTTAGGGTGCTCAAGGCAGTTTTTTGCCTTTCTGCACGAAGTTGGAAATTCTATACTTGTCATATCTCTGTAATTGCAGACTAACATAAATCAGAAAAAACTTTTTATTTTGTTACGTCTGACTATATATATTTGTGTTGGGTGTTTACTTATAATCTGGGAAAAGCGTGTTTAATATAGTCATATGACAGTAAACATTTTAATTACAGTGTCAGTCTTAATTCAGGAATTTGTCAGGAATCTTCCATACCTGAGGGAGCACACACAGTGGTCTAGATTACAAATTATTCAACAGAACTCTTGCTGACAAGAGTTTCCAGGAGTTTTCATTGCAGTGTTGTGTTTTTTTTCTTTTTTTTTTTCTTTTGCCACTTGCTGGAGATTTAGACAGCCTTAAAACAGGGTTTATGTAGTAATTAACTGCCTTGGTAATTTTTTTGCATATTCTTGTATAACCATATGCTAATGGTTTATTAGGGAATTCCTGTATTGCTGATTGTATGCATGTTAACCAGTGTGTGTTTATTGACTGTAGAGGCTTTTAATGTCTGTCATGTGGGAACATGCATTCAGATTACAGTTCCTGCAGCTTGTTGGTCAATGTAGGGCTTTTAGAGACATTAAACAAATCACAGAATGGTCATTTAGTTTTAAAATTGGCCTGTGAAATAGTTGGAATGCCTGAACTTGCAATATTAATTTTTTTAGTAATAGGAAATTATTCCTGGGATCTTCATGGCATTGTTGCCATGTAAGTTGAGATGGGTTTGGAGGAGGTACATATTCCTCCATATCCCTTGATTCAAGACATCATGTTCTGAAATTTACTGAGAATTCTTTTGTCCAGAGGGACTTAGCTTATACCTTGTCTAGCTCAATTCTTGGGTGGACAAGGCACTAAAATAAAGCATTTCTATTACTTTCAGTAGCTTCCAAACCATTGTGTGTGTTAACCTGACAGGGAGTGAATATCAGGTTTTCTAGACAGAAACCTAAATGTTTGAGTGGTAGTCTTCCATGTGTTAGTTTCTTATGAGTTTGCCACTAATTCTGTTGGTAACAGAATTCTGTTAGAGTTGTTAGTGTCCAGTCAGCTTTCTGAGTTCTGACAGTAAACTGAAAAGGAATTGTAGCTGTTTATATGGCTAGGTATTATTAGCATGTGGTAGATGAGCAGCTGGAGTGGGAGGACTTAGATTAGTAGTTACATCATGTCAAAAACTTAGTTTCACTTATCACAGACATTTTATGTCAGATTTTCCTGAACCCTTCTGCACGCAATTAGAGAGTGACATTTTCTGCTTTTTCATAGAAATAGGTGTCTTCTAATGTGGGGCATTTACTTCCCTGGAGAGATCTAGAGCTCTGGGTCTGTAGGACAACTTGACCTTTGCTTGTTTGGTTTCTAAACAGGATTGGTCTAGAACACTAGAAGTATTTTTAAAAATGTATTTATGAAATATTTTGGAAAAGTAGGCATTCTTCAAATACGTAAGTCCATCAGATGAGAGATGGCTATTTAGACTAAAAATGCAGTATTTTGACTTGTTTTCGTTTGTTAATGATGTGTTCATAGCTTCATGGGCTCTGACTATTACCAGAATTTGGCTGTAATCTAAGAAAGATAATCTAAGGAAAAACTAGTAACTTTTGGAAATTGCTTAAAACAGTTCATTCTTCAGCTATGTCTTGGGATGACTTGGGTTAACAAGGATAAATTTGCAACTTCCCTTTTCTAAGATGCTGCAGTAAACCGTGTGATTTGTGGAATAAATACTCTCTGATGGCGTTGTTTCCTAAAACCTCATGCTTCTCCCACATGTTCAAATTTTACCTTAACCCAAGAGAAAGACTACTGCAGTGCAGTTGAGCAGCAGGGTTGCATGCACTGAAACACAGGAGCAGTATGTTGATTTGTAGACATTTTAAAGTAGTTATACAGCCCTTAGGATTAGAGTTTGTGAGAACTGCTTAAGTTTTACTTTGTAATATATGTTTTTTTGCAAAGGGTACTGCCCGCAGAAAGAAGAAGGTTGTTCACAGAACAGCTACAGCAGATGATAAAAAGCTTCAGTTTTCATTGAAGAAACTGGGAGTCAACAATATTTCTGGAATTGAAGAGGTAATTGCTTCAAAGGAAAGAAAATAATTTCTATATATAAATAGAAAAGGTATTAAAATCAGTTTCATAGTAAGTTACACACGTCCTAAACTTGTCTGTAAATTATCAGTAGATCTTCATGGAGCTTTAAGAACTTTGATTTCCTGTTCAATTGAAAATTCCTGCTCGACTGCTTAAAATACTGGATTTTGTTTTTTTCTTGCAGGTAAACATGTTTACCAATCAAGGAACAGTCATTCACTTCAATAACCCAAAAGTTCAGGCATCTCTGGCTGCCAACACTTTCACTATCACCGGCCATGCTGAGACAAAGCAGCTGACAGAAATGCTGCCTAGCATCCTAAACCAGCTCGGAGCTGACAGTCTGACCAGCCTCAGGAGATTGGCAGAAGCCCTACCCAAGCAATGTAGGTTGAAACTTGAACGTGTTTCATGCTGGCAGCTGACAGGAGGCTTATTTCTGTAGCAGCAGTGACATTCCATGCACTCTTCTTGTCTGCAAGCGTGTCATAAAATGCTTATAAAGAAATCAAACTCTTTAGAATCCATTTTATTTATAGCTCAAATCCAATGGCGAGTTATGACTCAGTAAAGCAAAGTCACCTGTTAGTACTGTCTTTTAGTGTGGTTAGTACTGGAAAACTGTAGCCAGACTTGATTTTCTGGTAGTTTCCTTCTTGATGTGGCTGCCATATTTTGTATCTTTTTTATTAAAGTTGGGTGGATTAATTACTCTGTAAGTGTTAGGTTTTAAAGAAAGATAAGCTTGAGTATACCTCTTTTGGCACTTTGGATGGAAACTTAAGTAATGGGGAAAGAGACATAACAGATAGCTTACAATTGCTTTTCTCCCTCACAGCCCATTTCTCCATGGGCTTTTTGATAAGTAGGAAGGAATTATAGGGTATTTATAAGGACATTATAATTTCAGTATATGTAGAACCAGCTAGAGAACAGGGCTGATACGAGCATTAATCTAAGAACACCAACTTACATACTTAAAATAGTAAAAAAGCACAAATGTTTGTTCCTTCTAAATCTGGGAAAAGTAGAATAGGGGCTTAAATATGTAGTGTTTGGAAAAGGTGCTGCTGCTACAGGATGAGTATTTGGAGTGAAAGACTTGTTGACGCTGGGAACATTCCTTGTGTCCTGTGTGTACATTCTTCCTACTTTCTGAAATAGCTTAAGCCCATTCTTTCAAGATATGGAACCGCCTAAACATGGAAGAACTAAGATAATCATTGTGTCCACTTTTTGGCAATTCTGACTTTGTCTGCTTTGTTGCCAACAAAGCTGCCTTTATTTACATTCCTAAAATTGATGGTACCCTCCTGTCAACTTACCAATGAAAAAAGTTTTCCTAGAAGTAGTCTTAAAGATGTGAGGTGAAGTATTTTTTATAATGATCCTCAGATCCTTTCTTCTAATGTCACCTGTGTGACTTTCTCATGACAGTAGTAGTCTTGAAAGAAAAAAAGTACTTGAAGGATTTAGAGTGATTGCTGAAGTTCTGTCTTCCAGTAACAATGAGAAGCTAATTATAAGAAGTTATATTCTAAGCTAAATTGTGGAGTTTTAGAAAGAGGGAAGCTTGTTTGAAGTGATAACTTTTTATGTTCTAATAAATGGCTATTTCTTTCCACTAAGAGTGGATGCCAGACTAGTTGCACAAAACTTTCTCTTCAGCATTGTCAGCTAGATTTGGAAACCTAACATCAATGAGTGAAGCATCTGTAATGATTGCAGATGCTAAAGTAAACTTGGACAGGTGTTGGCGATGAGAGAGAATGCAGGTAATTTAGGACAAAATAACATGGTTTGCTTTTCAAATGTTGCTTTTAACATTAAAATGCACTTAAGCTTTAACAGCTTTCTGCTGCTTAAAAAACAAATGAAGGTTAGTGATGTCCTTGTCCCAAGCACCTTCAAAACAAAGTTTATTCACCAGTTCTGCTTCTGTAGAAATTAATATACAGGTCTAGTAAGAACTCATCTTTTTCCTCACACTTTGCTTAAAAATGAGAAAGATTAATTAGAATAAGGTGAGGTAGTAGAGTAAGAGACCACTTGACATTACAGCTAAGAACAGTTGTAGGCACCCAGACACTTGAGGTATCTGTATATTTCTGCCCAGTTCAGCAGGTGCTCACTGGTGTGCTACCATGGAGATGGTTAAGTGTCACTACCTCTGTTAAATGCAGTGGGAATAGTTAAAGGAATTACTGAGTCAGAAACATGTGGACCAAAACACTAGGTCACCTCAAGCACCTGAGGAGTGTAAAATTGTGCCTCCAGTTCCATATTCCTCTGACTTTGGCAGGGAACAGTAATACCTTGTAAGTACTACTTCTAGTTATGTGTCTGCCTGCAACTTCACAAAATTACACCTCAGCTTTTTTTTGGATGTCTAGGATAATAAGATCCTTTCTATTCCTTAAAACTTGATGATGTAAAATATGTAAATTTAAGAGCCATGTGGTAGGCTGCTTTTAGGAAAAACTGGTAAAATGAATCTCCATTTGTATTTGGAAATTATTGTCGTGCAGGGCACTCAGTATACCTAGATACAAGGTGTTGACTAGTGAACTGTTCAGCATGCATCTTCTGATTTCACTGCTGGGCTGTTTGAGCGTTGTCAGTAACAAAGGGAGTGTGAGCTTCCTACATTAGATAAAGATTTTTATTTACAGAACTGGATAAAGCATTGCAGCTTAGCCCAGAATCTTTGATAACGTTTTCAAAAACAAAAATCTAAACAGTAAATCAAAATGCCTATGGTGAACTTAAATGAGGCTTTTGAACTGCTTGCTCTTGCAGCTGTGGACGGAAAAGCACCACTCGCTACTGGTGAAGATGATGATGATGAAGTTCCAGGTAAGAACAAGCATGAAGTGGAGGAAAAGGAAGTGAATTTTGCTAAGAGATCTTACAGATCAGACTAAGGATAGTAAGTGTGTTGTCTAGTCCCTTGCTGTCACAGAAGTTATATGGGCAGATTATTTCATTAATTTCAGATACCATGAGAGACTTCAAAGTTTGTGGTAGCATTTTGGTCCTATGCTGAAGTGATAGCTACAGCTAAGATCATTATTTAATATTCTGTAAGAAACTACCTTGTCAGAATCACTGCCCAGTTGTTACAGTGAAGTTAAATGCTTTTAGAAATGTGCTTTTTACTGAGCCATCCAAAATATCCTTGGTTGGGCAAGGAGGATGAACCTTGAAGGCCTTAAAAATTATTTGGTCTATATTTTACAAGCTGAAAGTTTCTGTGGTGTGAAAACTTGATATGAAGTAAGACTTAGGAAAAAAAATGAAAACCAAAATGTTTGGCAAAGGGAAAGTGGGTCAGACTTTAATTCCAACAATCTTTTTCTAGATCTTGTTGAAAACTTCGATGAAGCTTCGAAGAATGAGGCAAACTGAACTGTCACTTCCTGAATAAAATTAAAACTTGAAAAAGCTACATGGAGCTGCTATTTTATATTGTGACTGCCTTGATTTTCTTTCCTGATGGTCTCAAGATCTGTGATACTTGGAAACTCCTTGATTCTACAGCTCCTTAGTTACTGCTTGTACACAATATTATTTTTGTGGCCTGACTGAACAAATCTATGCTTTGAAATAAGTCAGATTGCTAACAAATTTCTGCCTAGACACATTTTTTTGAGTAACTTGTATACAAGCAAACACTCATCTTTAATGAACTTTGGCATACAATAAAAAGGTAAAACAAAGTTTCTGGTGTGACTTTTTGTCAGAAAATCAGGGACAAAAATACTGAACAACAGGCCCTAAATACTAAACAATCTTAAACAGTTTTACTTTTCTGCAGTTGCTGTGTTAAAAAGCTGGTTCCTGAAAAAATCTTTCTGAGCATAATGAAACCTTTTGGATTCGAATGGTGAATTTCTTGGTGTTGCAAATTGTAACCTACTGAATTTAAGAACTGGAATTGCATTTTAGCAACAGTTAATGGTGGCTTAACAAAACACAAAACATGCAAGTCAAGGAAGAATCTACTTGCCAGCTGCTTGCTGCTGTTCTTCATGGCCTTGGGGAGCTACGTGTGAGCGTTAAATTCTTATCTTCACTGAGTGTTTAGTAGGTATTTGCATGGCATGACTATTTTATGGGTTAAACAGTAGCATTTTAATTTTACTTATCTGAAACCTTCAGTTATTTGGGGGAATGAAGCACAGAAAGGGGGAAAAGTATTAATAGAGTAGATAGTTGCTCTTAACTAAGTCTGTGTTTACCAGCTTCAGATCTGTTAACTAATAATTTGGATGTTTCAGGAATGTCTTTTTTTTTTTTTTTTTTCCCCGTGTTTCAGAGAAGAAGATAACTTTTTAGGGCACAAGAAAGACATTTTAAATTCCATTCTGACCCCTGCTGGAGTTTCCGGTAGGAGCTAAATTTCATGTTTGTGAGTCATTGATATTAATGATAGATCAGAATACTTGCATAACAGAAAGTAAGCTAGGACAGAAGAGCACCTAGCTACTGACCTTCTAAGGTGGTTTCTAGAGCAGATACTTCAGGAAGTGTGGATTCACCGTGACTTGTTGAGGCCAAAATTCAGGGTAAGATTTGCTGTAGCCACAGAAAAGGTCTCCATGCGCTTGGAAAAGGGTGGGTCCGTGTCTGACTTGCCAAGCATGTTTGTCATGGTGTGCATTGGGAAACAGTGGAGGAACTTGTTCAAGCCTGAAAACTCCTGTGGTTTGAGGTAAGACAGCAGATTAATGTGAGCATGACATGGCTGAAGTCAGGTAGGTGCAAAGACTTTTGAGTAACAACTTTAGAGCCCTTGGTTTACAAGTACTTTAATGGTGAACTGTTCTTGTATCACTGAACTAGCTAAAAAAGTGCAATCATTGAATTATGGCAATAAGGTAGAAAAACTTGGCCTGTGTGAATGTGACTTTTGAAATAAGGATGGCAAATGTAATTGCTGTGCATAAGGGAAAAACCAAATTCTGCAGAATAGCTTGCCAGACTTCTGTGACCTGTTGAATAAATAAATGACATGCTGGGTTTTTATCAATGTGATACCTGTTCTGTGATTCAGATATGCAAGTCCACATAGGTACTTGCTTTAAGCCATTGTAGCCCTTATGGAATGCTTTCTACTGGTTTCTGTTTTATGAAGTAACTTTGGACCTTGCTTAGATGTTCCTAAACAGTGTTAGCTTTCCCCCTCTAACAGACATACATGTGGTACTTTAAAAATAAGATCCTTACTAAAGCAGTGCCTTTGAAGTGCCAAGTAAGGCTAATCTAGTGATAAACAGCCATGTGACATGTCTGTGGAAGTCTGTGCAAGGTATGCTCCCAGTATATTCCCAGTCAGGAAATTCTGGCATCATCTGCATCATCAGACTCAGACTGCAGGTAAAGGTATGAGCAAAATGTGTTCTTGAGTGTAGCAGAGTCTAAATGGAAGTACCTATCTGGTAAGATGATTGTATTCCTCATGTTTAACTTAGTGTTCAATCCTGGCCTCAATGGTGTGATGATTTTTCTCTTAGTAAGGAGTTTGGTTATGGTTTTCCTAAATTGTCATTAGTTACTATAAACAGAATAGTTGTACTGATGTTTCCCATCAGGTTGAACTTCTGTGTAACCGTACTGTAATTATGCTATTACAGATTTGTGTCTGTAGTGTTACTCAAGGAAAATGGCTCTCCATTCCAAGTATTTTGGACAATGGAGAAATGAAAACAGATGCCTGTGTTTCTGCTGAGCTTTTTATTTTTAAAAGGCTAAGGGAACATTCAGGTTCTGTCACATTAAGCTCTGAAATAGCTTAACTCAATGCAGTGGTGGGTTCTAGTGAGATTTTTTTCATAGTGCTCAGAACATATTTTTGGAAGTATTTTCATAATTGTTAATCTTATGCTTTAAGGGCTTTGCAATGTTTTAATATATTTTAATATAAAATCCCAAACAACAGAACCCTTTTGGGAGATGGCGAAGCTGTGTGTTTTATTAAGCCGGTGGTGTACTTACGAAAAGCTTCTAACTATGGTTTTAAAGTAATATTGGTTTTAAAGCTCTTGAAGCCACCTTGCATTATTATTACATGTTTTTATTATTGAAGCCTTGTGAGTCTGTGGTTGTGTCTCTTAGGAAAAGTAACCATTGAGAATTTCACATAATTCATAGTGCACATTTAACATACATAACAAAGGAAGAACATTTGGTTTAAAATGTTCACAGCTCAGTACTTCAAATGTGAAATCAATGCTTTGTGCATCTTATATTGATTTGCCTGGAGTGGGGGGGAAGTTCAGTGTAGTTGCCACGTCTCTGAAATTTTTGTGCTGATACTGTGCTTTGTGGGTGAAACATCATAGAGACAATTTACTTTTCCTCAAGTTGTCTACTGTGTCTACTGAAAACCTAAATGTGTAATGGTACAGTTGGAATAACAAGACATTGTCTCCCTTAAATGTGAGAATAGATTTGGACAAGTTAAACAGTAAACTGGAGAGTTAATATTCAAGGGAGATACAGGGAAGTCCGTGTTGATGATGACTAGATTACAGCCTTAACTAACTGGCAAGATGGTGGTCTATGTAAAGAGGAGAGATTTCTAAGGTACATATTTTAAAATATTAGTAAGTACTCAGCATGTCTTGCACTTAAGTAATACATGTAATGTGTCTTCTAATTTTTCTGAGTTATTCTTTTCCTTTTCTATCAGCCACATCTGTAAGAGTTGCTGAAATTGTTTTCTGCTGGATATGATAGTTGTAAGACCCTGACCAGTAACAGAGATCAGACTCTGAGAGGAAGTCTTATTTTGCAAAAAAAGGAGCTGATAGTGCAGCTGAGCCAAGCTTACTTAGCCCAGGTGAACTGTCTGTAGCATGAGGGAGTACCACGATTAGTTTGTCTGTGAGTTGTACAGGTGGATGAAGAGTGGGTGTATATGGAAGCTCTGAGAATCAGGAGTAAAACTATTTATGTCTATTCTAATTGACTTTAAGCTGTGGTTTTTTGGTAACATGGTACCTACAGTCTCATCATTAAAGTTTTAACTGCTCAGCTAATACTCTGTCTTCATGAATGAATTGTCATTATAAAATAATGTTACTGAATAGAAGGAAGACATTTTATATAATTCTGTTACTGTATTGTCTTGCTGTAATCTGGGGTTTTTGTAAGAGATTTAACAGATGTAACTTACATTACCTTTACATTCCGCCTAAGGTATCCTGGTAGTGAAAAAAAAGCCATTCTAACAATGTTGGTGTAATGCAGGAATCAGTAATACTTCAACAGATGAGTTACAGCTCAGTGTTTTGCATTGGTAGTGAATCCAAACAAATCAGAACAATTGTTGACCAAGTAGTGTTGTAATGGTGTAGGCAGTAATGATTATAGCCTATGTCTAGAACTTCTTACATGGGTGGAAGGCAGAATTCTAGGATATGTTCCTGCTATTCAGATTGGTTGAAGGTCAGCTTGATCATGCAAAAGCTTTTGGTTTTGATACCAAATAACCAAGATTTGCAGCACGTCTCACACAGGGATTTGATATGCTCTGCAGGATACTGGCAGATAAATGTTGAATATCTGCGGCACTTGAGATCCTTATTCTGCAATTCTGTTGGACAGTGCCTTTTTTTTTTTTTTTTCTGGAAAAAATGTAGTAATGGGTTGTATCCTGCTCCAAATCTTCAGGACACACCTGAAGTTGAGTTAAGAAGACTTAACATTCTCTGTGTAATTGCACCTGAGTTGATAATGTCTATAAGGTTTATGCTGGAGTCTCAAAAATTTCAGCCCTGCACACCTGATCAGTATCCTGCTTCAGCACCAACATATCACTTGTGACAAGTGTTTGCACCTGCATGTTATCTCTGAGTGTGAAATGATGCAGTAAGATTAGGCAAGGTTTGAAGTTGTTGAAAGTATCAACTGAAACAGGGAGCTGTGGGTTTAAACTGCAGCTCCAGGGACTGTGACTGACTAGTCCTCCTGTTCTTTCCTGTTACTTCCAGTAACTGCATCAGGCAGATGCAGATGTAACTGAGCATGATTGGACAGTCACATTTCTCAGTAGTAGCATCTTGTGATCTTCTGTTTTGTGATGGATTTCTAATAACTGTGTGTAAGCAAGACTACTGCCACCTTTAAGAACCCAACTGAGATGTAGCAGGGCTTCTTGCCCTCTTGTGCCTGTAAAAAGAAAGATAGTAAGATGGTTGGGGGTGCCAAAATTTGTGTCTGTGCTATTGGTGTTTGACATGACATCTGTGGTATTACATAGACAGTCACTGGTAGTCACAGTAGAGTAGAATGATGTTAAAATATATGGGGTGATGAATATCTTCCTTGTCCCTTCAATATTGTTGCCTCTGCAGAGCTAGGAGGAATTAAAAGTGAAAATGCCTCATCAGAGCCACGTAGGTGCGTAACATAGCTAAGATGCACGGTGAGAAGACTTAAGTGGTTAGGAGCCATTTTTACAGTGTTTATGAACAACTGCATCTTAAAGACTCATGCGTTTGTGCTGATTTCCAGCATTGTTTGGCTTCACCTGTACAGGTCAGTCAGTCAATTTTGTTGTGTTAAGAGTCATGGCATTCATCTGCCCGCACCAAGCACAAACCTTACGTAAATACATGGTGAGAGTAATGTGAACATAACTCTTTGTAGGATTCAAACCTAAACTAAAAATGAGATGAAAACATTGAACAGTTGTGTCAGCAGAGTGGCAGGTTTATTGATTTGAGATGTCCATTACAAGTTTTTGTTCCAGGGACAGTTGGTATTCAAAGCACCAGGGAGTTAATTTGACAATTTGTTTTTTCCCTCCCGGCTGCTTTGCACCAGTTAGTGTTAGGAATCAGTAGTTAGTACAGTTGTTTCTGGTTTAGGGGAGCTCCTAAACAGTGTGAAACCAGCACAGCCAGCTCATGTAGCTGGGGTTTGCCTTTAGCATATGTTGGGGGCAACATTTGGATAAACAATTCCCATGTACATCTGCAGCATTTCATGCTCCAGTAATTACTACCCGGGGGTGATGATCTTTAAGATTTTTGGGGAGGGTTGGGGGTGGGGGTGTTTTTACTGTGTAGAAGCTAGACTAGCTTACAGATCTCAGGATTCACTGAGTCATCATCTTCCACCAGCATACAAAATTCAGACTTGCTCAGATGTGACCTTGTGCACGTATGCACTGGTGTCTAGGCTGACCTCTGTCAGGAACTGTATTCTAGATGGATTGTCATTCTGCTTTAGCGTGTCAGCCCCCACATTTGTACAACAGACCCTTTACTCACATTATATTTGTTCCTCGTATTTTAGCATTGTCCTATTTTAATAATTTTTACCTTGAAAATAGATGATTATTTATTTCAAAACCTGGCATTGTTTTTACTCCTGATTATGTCCCACCTTGGCAGCTCTCTGATTTGATCAGGATATACAGTGTATCTGACAGACAAACTATGTAAGCAGGCTATAAATTAAATTCCAATGGGGATGCAAGGCTTCAAGGATGCACCGATAGATTTTTCTGGGATGCTGTGGACCTTCTGGAAACTGTTCTGTGTGAACAGAAAATCAACGCTTCTAAACAAAAGCCTTTTTGGAGACAATGGTGGCGTTGTTATGCCTGTGATCTTCTCCCATATTTGGGATAGACATTATACTACAGTTGCTGAGTAGATAAGCAAGCTGCTTTTGTGATGCATTTTCAGAAACAGTTGTGTTAAATCCCTTCGACTGTAACATTTAAGACAGTCTAGGTGTAGCCTAGTGGCTACAAAAATGGGTTGGAAGGATCTATGGGGTTTAGCTAAAACTTGCCTATTTTTCCATGGTGCTAGAAGCCTGAATAAGTTCTTGCACATCAAATGTGCTCACAGACCACACATCATTCAGCGTCCTTTAGCTGACAATAACACACAAAGTTGAGTCCAGCCATTGGACGGTATGATAGGTCCTCCTAAAATGCTTGGCAATGGTATATACTAGAACTGGTGTGAAAGTGATGCTGTTCTGTAAAGCTTCATCTTCTGTTTATGAAATAGAAATGCTGATGTGCTAGAAAATTTTGTAGGCTGTGAAAAGCATGTGATGTGATTGTATTTGCTATGCTTTGATTTCAGTGCGAAAAGAAGAGCGTGTACAGTTGATTTACATAATGAATCAAAACAATATCTCCCACAATGAAGGTCAGGGGTTTTTTTTTCAGGGGATTATTCAGGGATTACTTAGGTTTATTCCTGCAGGAAAAGGATGAACTGTACAGTGCAGTCCCACAACTGTAATCCACCTTGTTGCTATGTCCAGTTTACATCTTCCTTTCTGTTGGGGTCTGCAACCTTCCCTGCTGATTTCTGCGTACATGGTTGTCCTCATCACTGCTCATCTGCAGAAGATGGACTGACATGCTTTACAGTCCTGTATGCCTGGAGAGTTGCTAGCTTAATTTGGTGACAAATAACCCTCAACAGAAAGATCTATTCAGACGTCATTCCTAGGACTAACCCCTAACAATATCTTTGATCTTTAAAGTTCCAAGTGACTGGATTCCTAATTCACCCAGTTATACATTCATTGCCAGATGGAGCAGTGTACTTCCTGAAAGCATTATGTGCTGCACAGCAGGAGGTGCATGCAAGCGGAACTGCTATAACAATACTAATGATGATCATTCTAGTGATGGGCAGTGTCTGCACTCCAGTGATTTATACTGTTGTTGTAAAGGAAAAAAGTCTGGTCCACAATGTTCAGGAAAATCCACTGGAATGCCCCTAACATTAGCTTACTAGTTAAAAATGCAGAACATGTTTGAGTCTATCATTTCAGTAAATAAATCATTTCAGTCTACCTTTTTTTTTTCCTTATTTCTTCCAGAGAATATGGAGTTACATCTGGTTGATGCTAGGTGTAGGCTAGAGCTGTGAATGTGAACTGCTTAGTCAAAACACATCACCTAGAATTAGGATAAACTTTCATGGTTGCTCTGCTTCTGACAAATTTTGTTCCAGGTACTGTTATAGAACAGTTGTGGAAGATGAGTAATAGTTCTGGCGTTATTTTACAGCTGTTTCTTCAGCCTGAGCTAAGCATCATCATCAGGATTTAAAGAAGCAAGATTTAAGATTGCTTAAAGGTAGACTGTAGGACCGAGGCACAATGAAGTTGCTCTGGAAATGCAAAATTGGTGCGTGCTCCAAGTAAAAGTTTGTCTCATGTTGTTTATCAGCTGTGAGTACGGTTCAGTGGCTGATTGTCACCTTGAAGTTGTGCAACATTATTTCTTACTGCAGGAATACCATTGGGTTAACAACTGCTGAATTCTTTTGGAGGGGGAAAAAGGTGTCCTGGGGCACTTCCATCACGGCCCTGGGACAGAGCTGGCCTCTAGTGCCACAGTGGGGAGCTGAGATCATCTCGCAGTGGATCATGGAAAAGGTGAGGAGCAGAGGCCCCATCTTCCATCACTTGGCTCCCTGCTGTGGGCACCTGCTCTGTGTGTGGCGTAAGGAGGTGTAGGATACAGACTTTTTTTCCTTTTTTTAAATACCAAGGAAAAACCCACAGGAGGGCTGAAGGGAGATTATGCTCTGCCCTGGGAAGGTCTGGCAGGAGGTTGCTGCTTTCTGTAACTGTCTCAGAAATACAAGTGGGGAATTCAAAGTACAAGACAGATGAACAAAGAAGGCAACAGAGTGGAACTAGTAACAGCCTCAGGGAAAACCAGAGCAGACAGGGAAGAGTGTTACAAAGTGCTCATCAAATTTACATGCAAATAGTAATGCTAACATTGTACATGATTAACCAGAATACCCTGCAAAGTCAAACGGGAATGAATAAGACAAAGACTTTGTGCAGCTCTGAAGCATTTGGCTGTTAGTACTACATGAAACTGCTGGCAATCTGCTTTGTGAGCAGAGTTCATGGCATCTGTGTTTACATGGTGCACATTGAATTTGGCAAAAAAATAATTCAGTTAATCAGGAAAAGCAACTTATTACAGATATATAGATCTTAATACTCCAACAGAGTGCATACTGTCATTCAAGTTCAGATGTAAAAGATGAATAATTGCTGTAAGAAATTATGTTGGCAAGAGCTTTTGGTAAAGACTTTGGAGAAAGTCAACTGCAGAATTTTCAAACTCCTCTGGTCTTGTGACAAAGAAACACTGCTGCCTTTGGACCCAAGGGTGTGGTTCAAAGGTAAGTCTTAGTGTCTTCTCACTGCCATCAGAGGCTACAGAAATCATTCACTGGAACAAAATCAGAAAACTGACCTTTCAAAAACACCAGTCCTGAAGTTCCCACCACTTAATTTTTTTGCCACTATAAAGAACAAAAAAAATGAATACTGAGAAGTATTTACACCAAGAGAAACAAAAAATCATTGTTGAGCCTCAGAGAAACACAAAGTATGTGGAGTGAAGCATGCTGTTAATATTGCATAATAACCAGTTGTCTGTGCTTTTTACACAGGGATTTTTTTTTCCCTGTGAGTAAAGCTTTTTCTTTGCATAGATTTTTTTTTCACTGTTTCACTAACTCTTGACTAAGTTTTCCTCAGGGTGTCTGAATCATAGCTTGTGAAGCAGTGCTGGTTGGTCCCTGCAGGGTCCTCAGAAGAGCCTCAGAAAATTTCAATTCCATGTTCCCTTAGCACCATAATGTTACATAGTAGAAAGAGCTTATGATGCAGGAAACAGCTTCTGAAAGATTACCATCTTCACCTTTGTATTCACTCTTGTGGGAGGTGTTGTGATGACTATCTGACAGTTGCTTGAAATTCTGCAGCAAAAAGATGGAAGAAATTTAAATTGTGTTGTCTTAACCTACATTCCTCTATTCCAATGTCTTCGCTTATAATTTAAAAAATGTATTTTTCTGGGATATGTTTTGAGACAATAGCTAAGATTTAGATTTATTTTCTATATATTATCACTGACTGAAATTCAAGACAAAATACAGAGCAGATATTGAAGGTTCATTATTTAGAACAAGTACTTTCCTGTAACACAAACAATAGAGGAAAAGAAATTCTGTTCTTTAAGCATACTGATGTAGTTTTGTCTATACATGAGATGTTTTGCAATTTAAGAAAAAATGGCTCAAGTTACAGCATCTCAAGGAAACACAATTTGCATTTTGTTATAGATAGGTAATATGATGATTGGCTCTCACAATTAGGGGATGAACAGTATGTGTATGTTAGGAGAAGTTTATTGATGTACAGTTATGTCATTGTGATTTGTTGTTTGGATGCCCTCTCCTCTCTCCATGGTCCCCTTTCCCCCTGTATGGTTGCCAAGGGACGGCCTTTGACGCTGTTGTACACCACAATGACACAGACTCCAGCTTCAGAAGGCTGAAAATGACTGTCTTTATTTCTGGGAATGTCTTCCCTTTTATACCAGTCCACACAGACCAATTTGATTGGTGAAACAAAGACAAACCTCTTCAATCACATTGGTCAGACCAGAGGGACATCAAGAAGAAGTCCCTCCTAGGGAAAGAATGCAAACAAAGTTCCAGTTAGAAAAACATGTCTCTTGTTGACAGAAAATTCCCTGGGAAAAGAGTTTCAGAAAACCAAAACATCTCAGGCACAGACCAGGCCTACAGGCCTTGGCAGTCGGGACAGGTGGCGGTGTTACAATGTTGCCAATTGAATGAGGAGGCCGTAGATCCAAAGATGTTACAAAGGAAAGGCCAAGTGTTTATTGGTAT
>VWYO01020806.1:4397-21383 GCA_013400275.1 Rhadina sibilatrix
TCTCAGGAACACTGGGATGGCTCCTCAGGAACAAACACCAGGAAGGCTCCTCTGGAACACCAGGATGGCCCTTCAAGAACATCAGGAATGTTCCTCAGGAACACTGGGATGGCTTCACATCGTGGGGCTTTATTTCCAGATATCATCCCAGCCATGGCATCCCAACCATGGCAATTAATGGAGATCCCACTAATTAATCTCCCTCAGTTTAGCCACAAACACCCAACAGTTCGTCCACATGAACATTGGGATGGCTCCTCAGGAATATTGGGGTGGCTCCTCGGGAATATTGGGATGGTTCCTCATGGACATTGGGATGGCTTCTGACAAACATCAGGATGGCTTCTCAGGAACATTGGGATGGCTCCTCATGGACACCAGGATGGCTTCTCACAAACCTGAGCAGGGCCAGGAAACAGCGAGAGCAACGAGCCACGGGTGCTCCTCCTCAAGTTGTGCCACTGGTGCCCAGCAGTAGGAAAAGCCATGGAAACTCAGCTGCAGGTGGAACTCATCTCTCCTCCTCCTCCTTCCCACCAAACCAGTCTGAAATTCCATGGCACGAGACTGCCCCCAGTGTCCACGGGATGTGGAGATGCTGCTCATGTTGGAGGCTGGTGGGGCATGGAACTCCAAGGAGGCCTTGGAGCACACACTGAAGTTCATCCCAGTCCTGGATCTGTTTTCCCAGTCCTGGATCTGTTTTCCCACTCCTATTTAGCACACCTGAACCTAAGCAGGTTTCAAGTGGCAGCTGCAGCAGAAGGGTTTTGCACTGGGACCTGAAATCCCATCTCATCCCATCACCTGCCATGAGCAGGGACACCTCCACAGACTGGGATGCTCCTGCTGATCTGACACAGGGATTGGGATGCACAGGACCCTTAAAATCAACCCACAGCTAAACTAACAAACACTTTTCCCTTGCAGGTTGCACTACTGCAAAGTCAAAGCAGAACCATTCCCAAGGTTTCTCAGCTCCTCAGTTACCCCATTCCCATTCCCACAGCTGCCTCATGTGCTGTGGGAAGCTCTGGGCATGGAGCACAGAGCAGGTTCTGGATGTTTGACTGACAGAATCCCCCAGCACCCAGCAGGGCCTTGGGATAAAAAAGGGCATCCCAGGAAAAGCTGAAATGCAAACAAAAAAAAGCAGTAGGAGAAGCCCTGAGATGGGAACTGGTCACATTCAATCTGGGAAAGCAGAGAGCTGCACTTGGTATGAATAATTCACAAACAGCCTCAGACAAATGATCTCAGGTCTAGAAGGAAATGGGAAAACCTCTGGAGACTGCAGCTCTTTTTATTCCTGCCTGGTTCCTGCTGAATGCTGTTTTCTCTGGGGTTGTTTTTTACTCTTTAAAAAAACCCACATATATATATATGTATATGGATATCTAAACAGTTATCCTGGATGTTCAGAGAACACAGCAGACCCCAGAGAAATCCTTTCATTTTATATTCATCACTGGCTGGTAAATTATTCATTAACAGGGATCACGCAATGGGAGAAAAATTAAAAATTGGCAAATTAGTTTTCATTTGTTGACGTTAATTATTTAGTGTTCTTGCCTTTTATTAGAGAAAACACAGAGAGGGATTAGTCTTGTTCTGGCACTCCGAGTTTGCTCCCCAGACAACTCCCAAATTAGCATTGCTGTGGCTACTTCTGTGGAAAATCCATGGGAATGTGACTCCAGCACTGAGGTGCTGGGGCAGAGCTGGATTTCTGAATTCCAGATAAACCTTTGGATATTTTTCAACAGCACTTTGGAAAAAAAAAAAATAGGCAGGTGGGGCTTTATTTCCAGATCTCATCCGAGCCACGGCATTAATGGAGATCCCATTAATTAATCTCCCTGAGCTCAGCCACAAACACCCAACGTTCCCATCAACCTCATTCTAATGAGGAAATATCCTGATATTTAACAGGCAGAGGAAATGAAATTGTCTCTGGAGCAATTTGGTTTGGATTTTGCAGCCTCGCTGCCCTGAAGAGCAAGAGGCAGGAGAAGTTAATCACAAATGCTGGAGGCAGAATAAAACTGAGCTCTGCTTCCCAGATCTCCAGCTCTCCCCAGTCCTGCTCCTGAGCTCACAGGAGCTGCCAGGAGAACTCGTTCAACACCTCAGCCAATTTTTCTTCCTTCTAATTTCAGTGGCTGCTCCATCCTGAAAAGCTGGAAAAGCTTTCATTCCTCCCAGCTTTTCTACTCAGGCAGCCACACAACTCCCAGCCTCAACTCTGATTTTTCTGGAGTACTCTCCGAGTGAAACCTGACACTCATTTATATAAGTATGTATAAAATAATAATAAAACAATGATTAAAATCCCAGCTGGCTTTGTGGGAGCCCCCATTATGACCAAACTCTATCTATTTCAAGATTTTTAACAAGCTCCTGAGAGAGAAAACTGCTCCTGGTGCTGCTTAGCTGAGAGCCTGAGAGCAAATAATCCCAGCTGAACCTTTCCAGGGAAGTTCAATTCTCCAACCACAGAGCCAAAAATCCTGGTTTTCTGCAGCAGCTGGTCCTGCTCCACTGAATTTCTTTGCTGTGGACCTGCAGCACCCTCAGTTAATTCAGGCAGATGGGATCAGCTTTTAATGAACTGAATTAAACAGTATTGGCTTGGTTGGGTTGTTAATTCTGCCCTCCCTGGCTGAGGCTTTTGGTGCAACTTTACAGAGGGAAGGGGCCTTTTCCCAGTCCCAGTTTCCTGCATCCCTAGGAGGATTTCAAAGACAGGACAGGAAATTAAAGGTCTCAGCTTCCAGACATCACAAGATCAGATCAAAAACCAAATCAAATCCCAGCGTTCACAAACAAAACCTGGGCTAATGAAAGGAGGCCCCGGCCACGGGAAGGGGGTGGAATTACATCAGCTTTGTTGCCCTTCCAGGACCTTTCTCCAAACTAAACCAAAATACTGCATAATTATTCAGAGTAAAAGAACCCCCAAAAGTGACAAGACTCCCCTTCCCTCATTGTCTGCTCTCCCTGCAGCCTCTGCCAGGAGGGAGCCCCTGCTTTGGGTCTCCAAGACCAAAACTGAATTCAAACGTCAGAAAGAGGAATAACAAAACCCTTTCCTTTGAAGTGTTTCCATCCTCCCTCCATCCAAGGGGCAGAAAGGACAGAAACTCAATTCACCAGGGCTTTGAACTTTTCTGTCATCTGAAAAGCAAGGCAGAGCCCTTGGGCTCCCCCATGGCAGCATCTCACTGATTAAATCTCTTCTTTTCCAGCTGCTTTTTGAACACCTTCAATTTTCAAAGTCCACAGTGACACCAAAGACCTTTCACAGCCCAGCCTGGGAGTGAAACATCCCATTCTTTCCAGGAATGTCAGGAACACCACTGAAGCAACACACAACCCCTGCCAAGCTGCACCGAGGTCACAGGAGTGAACTTCATCAAGTGAAGAGCAGCAGAAAAGGTCAAACGGGCACAAGGAGTCACATCCCTGTGGATTCCCTGTGTGTGGAGGGGTGAGGGGGAAGCTGGAAGGAAATGTTCTGGAAATGTTACATGGGAAATGCTCCTTCAATGCTGTGCTTGGACCTCTGGCAGCTGCAGCATCCACGGGAGGGATCTGTCACAGTCTGGCTTAAAAAAAAAAAATACAAATGTTGGTGCTGGGTGTTCTCCTGCTGCCTTTGTCAGGGGTTGCTGGAGCTGGTAAAGGTCAAATCACGGCTCCCACAGGAAAGGCTTTCCAGGGAGATCAGCTCTGGCTGTGGGAAGGAAAGGGCAGGTGGGTGCTGCTTTGGGATCTCTGCCAGCCAGGCAGAGCTCAGTGTTGGAAATGATGCAGAGATGCCTTGGCTGCTGGGGTGTTTGGGTGTATTCCTGTCACGGGAGAGAATCCCATCCCATCCCTTCCATCCCTGTGCCGGGCTCTCCGGTGGGACACAGAGCTGGGATGGGGGAATTTGAAGCACGTGGTTCTCCATCCCATTTAAATCACCATAAAACACGTGCCCTAAATTTAGGGATTAAGCGCAGGAGCATCAGCTGGGTCCCTGGCTCAGTGACCACTGCCTTGTTGGAAAATCCATTTGTATGGACAGAAGAAACCAACACAAAACCCCAAAGCACCAGGACTGTGGTGTGCCAACCCAAATGGGGATGTGCCATTGCTGTGCCATCCCAATCCGAGATCTCCTGAGAGCTAAACTCTCCTGCTGGAGAATCCCAGGATGGTTTGGGTTGGAAGGGTTCTTAAAGCCCATCCAATTCCACCCAGGACACCTTCCACTGTCCCAGGTTGCTCCAAGCCCCATCCAACCCGGCCTTGGACACTTCCAGGGATCTGGGGCAGCCACAGCTTCTCTGGGAATTCCATCCCAGCCCCTCACTGGGAGGAATTCCTTCCCAATATCCCCTCTACCAGAACAGCTCTGTGGAAAGAGGAAAAGCACTCCCAGCTCTGTTATGAGGATGGTGAGCAAGAATAAACCAGCACAGAAGCCTTCCTTCCTTCATCACACAAGTAATTAGGAATACACAGGCTTGTGTGATGCTTGTTAAATAGGATCTCGTGCTGCTTGTGGGAATACAATTCCATGGCAATAGTTTATCCTGGGAAGGCAGCTCAGTGGGGTTACAGCGTGCCAAGTTGAAATGGGAACCATTTGTTTTCTGTCTGCACTGCAGCAGGAGCTGGCAGGGGTTTTATGGAGCATCCCTGACAGCCTCCAACTGTTATTTTTCCAAATTAACGCCGTGCCTATGGAGTTAATGGGAGTGCAGGCAGCGAGGGGTCTCTCCACAGCCCTGGCATCGTGCTCAGGATCCTTTGCAGGAGCAGAGAGCAAAATCTGACAGAGATTTCTGTAATTACTGCTCTGCCTCGCGGGATGTCAGCACACACAGCCTGTGCTGCTCTCGTGACAAAGGACACGGCACTGCTGCTGCTCCCCCAGACTGAGGGCACCAGCAGGGCTCAGAGGACACCTGGGAGGGGCCTTGGCAAGCCAAGAGGTTTTGTGAGGGTGTGGAGAACCAACCTCTGCCTTTCCAGGCAATTCCACAAGTCTTTGACCCCACCAACGTTGATTTCTGGAGAGGGCTCTGCAGAGTTTTACCTGAGGACATCCTGGGGGCACAAGGAAAGGCAATTCCTGCTCATGAAGGGAGGGACTGGCCAAAAATTCACCCCAGGAGGTGATGGAACTCCGAGGTGCACATTGGAGGTGATGAAACTCCAAGAAGGTTCACGTTCCTCCTGTGCAGGAGCTCTGGCTTTTGGGAGAGAAGGAGTCACACAGGTCTGCTCTGATGGACAATAAAGACTCCTGGAATATCCTCAGCTGGAAGGGACCAAGCTGAGATCATCCAGCCCTGCACAGACACCCCAACAATCCCACCCAGTGCATCCCTGGGAGCATTGTCCCAACACTCCTGGAGCTCAGGCAGGTTTGGGAATGTGCCCATTCCCTGTTCAGTGCCCACCACCCTCTGGGGGAGAACCTTTCCCTGATCTCCAACACTAGAGAGGCAGCAAATCCTGCATCCTTTAACCTCTCCAAGTCCCATTTATTACAGAAATATTTCAGGTTGGATGGCTCCAGGACTTATCCTGTGCCCAAAAATTTCCAGACCAGATCTCTCTCAGCCCCACCCTTTCACTGCTGATCCCTGCCCATCTCCAGCTCTGGATGTGCCACCCTTCCCTTGGGCTCCTCCTTTCCCCTCTAACCTGCATTTTATCCATCTTGACAAGGAATTCTCCCGGCTCCAAAGCTGCTTTAAACAATTCCTGTCTCCCTACTACATCAATCTGGCTCCTACAGAACAGCAGCTTTGCCACTGGACTGGAGCAGGGGAATCAATTTTCCAGGAGCAGCTTGTTTTTATTCCATCAGCTCTCCCTTCCCAATGATCCCTCGTCCCTTGCCTTGCCCCGACAGATTTTTGCATGCAGAACTTTTTCCAGATGGCAGATTCAGTGCAGACAGCAATTTGCATAATTTAAATCTGCTCCCTGGCATGAATTACAGCACAACACACCGTGGGCTTGGATTCCCAGGGCTGGGCAGTGCCCAGGAATTGCAGGTGACTCTGGAAAACCCTGCCTGAGCTATGGCACAAGGAAGAGCTGAAATCAGAAATATTTCCTCATGGAAGTAACAATTTGCAGGGGAATGTGCTCCAAACAGCACCATTCCAGGGAACTCCAGTAGCTCAGTGGCTGCTCTGGTGTGAGAAGGTCAAGGAGAGCTCCTGGGGACGAAGCTGCATTTTCCCACAAGGACAAACACAACTTTGGGGGTGTTCCAAGAAGGCTGAAACAAATCCATGGCCAGTGAATCTCTTTTCCTGACTTTCCAGTCCCCAGAAGCTGGGCTGAGAGCTGGAATCACCTCTTTGGGATTCCCAGCGCACACATTGACCCCAAACGTGCGTGGTCAAGGGGCTTCTTGCCAAAAATGAATTCTTCACCTTCCAGAGGCTCCAGCTTATACCAAACACGAGCTTCTGTCCCAAAATACACCCAGGAACAACTGAGAGATGGAGGCACTCGGAGCAGAAATGTGCTGGCAAACATGGAATGCAACAGAAGCCCGAATCCCAAAATAATCCCACTAAAACACACACATTCCCCAGATCCTGCCTTGCTTCCATGGAGCACGGAGCCATTCCCACCCCTGGCACATGCACTGCACCGAGGCTGGCCAAGGCTGAACATTCCTTTGTCCCCGGGAGAGGCACCACGGACCCAGAGCCTGCAGCCACCTGGGGTGCTGAGAACAGCAGCCGACTCGAGAAGTGCTGCTTTTAGTCCGTGAGCACCCTGAGGGAGCCAGTGTCTCCAAACATTTGTGTGCCTGATGTCTCAATTAATGCCTTTTCATTTCTGTACCCAGTGTTTGAAGCCTTCTCCCCCCGTTACAGGAGCGTTGATTTTGTCACTGGTTTGGGCTCCCCGAGCCCCATTTCCACTGGCAGAGGTCGTGTTTAGGAATGCCAGGTGCTCAATTCCCTAATCCCCTTATTTGTGGGGTTGTGACAGGCCCCACAGGTCTGAGGCCACTTCACCCCCACGCAGGGAATATCTCCAGCCCCTCATTATGAAATTCCACACTCTTAAGGCAATTAAATTCAATTAAAATTTGCCTTGGAATATTCACAGGCTTCTCCCAGTGCAATTCCTTCCCTCCCAGCCCAGTGTGGATGTGTTTGCTCTGTCCTGATGGTGAATTCCCATCAACTTTCTGCCAGAGAAAAATTCCCAGATGCTCCTCAGTGGGAGTCACATCCATCACCCTCAGCCCTCTGCTCCACTTTTAATTACAACACTCAGGATCCTTCCTTCAAATCCTAAACCCGAGGAGAAAGCAGCTTTTCATTTGCACAACATCCATGAAATTCCCTGCTCCCAGCTCCATTTGCTGCTGTTTCCTGGACTAAGGGAGAGATTCCCTCTCCTTCCCTTTTTCCATGAAAGATGAGTTTTCCCAAAGTCACAATCCCTTTAAAATCAGTTGTGTTTTGTGCCCACACTGAATTATCAGCATCATTTTCCATCAGCAACTGCGTTCGTAAATGGATAATTCGGGTTTGCTTTGCCTGGGATGTATTGCACTTTGAACACTGGCTTCATTTGAATTATACCCAATTTGGGTCTTCATTTTTAGGTGTGGGCAGATCCCGTTCTGAGCAGCACTCTGGGATGAGGAGTTCAACACAAATCAGCTGCTGAAATGCTGACCTAAAACAACCCTGAGAGGGGCTTGCACCGACACCTTCCCCCGTTTAGGCTGAGCCTAAACCCCACCGGCTTTCCCAGGTTCCTTTGGCATCTCTCCCTTTGCAAGTGGACATTTTCCATCAGGATTCCAATCAATGACCACCAGCCCAACGTCCCTGCCCGATGGAAAATTCCCGTCAGGCACTGCTGGCCTCATTGGATTCCTCAGGGAGAGAAGGAAAGGGATGGGATAAAAGCTTGGGATGGAGAGGGGAAAACAAGGCAGGAGATGATTTCAAATCACCCTGAAGTTCAGGCACCTGGAGAAAATGGAGCGCTCCACACTTCTGATTCAGTTGTTAGCACGGAAAAACCACTTTAAGTACTTGATAATTGAAGGAATTTAAGGGATTAACAGGAAATTAATTAATAAAAGGCCCTCGTCTGTGTCTTTCTGAAAAGCAGCGTAAACCACATTGTTTTAAAAGGCACCAAGCTGAACATTCTCCAACTGCTTCTTAATAAATGTAAATAATATTCCAAAGCAGGGACAAAATGCCAGCAGTTGAGGGGTGGCTGAGCCATCCGTGGCATGTAAATGAATTCCCTGCCTGGATATCAGGATGTGGATGTGCAGCCTTCAGGAATCAAATGAACAAAACTTGCACGGCTTGAAAAGAGCTTCCCAGAGCTCCCCAAAAATCCCTTTTATTATTTATGTGGGAAAAGCAGAGGAGCAGCAAGAGGGGAGAGTTGCAGGTGACACCCGGATCCAGTGAAACCTGACAGAAAACGCTGAATTTTGGTGAAATTGAGGGCAGATGAATTAATCATGAACAAGGGAAACTGCAAAAAACACTGGAGGATGGAATTGGATTTACACACAAAGCTAATGGCAGCATTCCTGCAGCTGGGAGAGCAGATCCAGCTTCCTTCAGCCAGAATCATGGAATTATTAAAGTCAGGAATGGCCCCAGGGGTATTTCTGAATCCAACAGAACTGCCTGGGAAATCATCTCCCATCCCCAAGGGACGGCAGCTCCTCTCTACTTTGTTCCCAACAGCTCAGCCTGGATCGTCCCGTGGGGCTCACTGCCCAGTTCAGTGTCAGATTGGTTCTCAAATTCCCACTTCTCCACAGTTTTCCTGTCTTCACTCTGGGACAAGCTCTGTTTCCACTCCCTTGAGGTCCCTTTAAATGAGGGATTGTCCCAGTTCAGCCTCCAGGTCTCACAGAGAAAGAGAAGAGCTGAGAATTCCTTTTCCTCGTGGATCTTTTCCCAGCTCTGTTTTCTCCTCCAAAGCACTCTTTAGACCCTTCAAAGGCTCTGACCTTGTGAAAGGGTAAGGTCCCCACAGCAAGATCCTGCTGAAAACTCGGGATGAGCAGAGCTGCCCAAACTCCCACGAAACCCCGGATGGAGAGCCCTGTTTCAGGAGGCATTTCCATGTTTTCTCTGGGTGATTTGACTCTCTGTGGTCATTCTCTGTATTTTCTCTCTGTGTGCCCATCCTGTAGTTGCTCATCCAGCCTGTTGTAGAGGAGTGAGCTGGAACTCAGGTCCCAGCCCCTGTTCTCAGGGGACAGCACAGAAATCTGGGACAACACCTGGAGGTGTCCCACTTCCCCTGCCCACCTGAATCCAGGATGCTGCAGTCAGGTTTTCCAGCTGTAGAAAGCGTGGAATATTGGCTTTGCTGGGTTTTCCCAGCTGGAATCAGGACACTGACAGCCACAGGTCTTTAAAATAGTCACATGTCCCCTGAAACAGGGAAACTTCCCCTTCAGACAGCTCATCCCAAGCAGCTTGTCATTTATTCCTGTGCTCTCTTCAGCATCCAGGGAAATTGCTGGAAGTACAAACATTCCCTGGCATCTGATCTCTTCCCTGTATTTCAGGTCTCTACAAGCTTTTGCACACAAAGCCAGGCTTTAGCCCTCGGGCACACAAAGAGTCTCCCGGGTTTTATTGGGATTCCAGGAATCCCCAAAGTGCCAGAGTGGGAACCTGCAGGAGCCTCATGACAGAAAAATCTGTGTTTTAAGGGATTTAAAGCAGGGAAAGGACTCCAGTTCTGTGTGTGCCTTGGAATACTCAGGGAAAGCAGGGGACAAAAGTATTGGACACAATTCCAGAGGTTTGACAGTGCTGCATTGGGAACATGAAGTGAATCCCAGCACCTAGAGCTCAGGGAAATTCTTCTGGGTTTATTTTATTTGTAAGACTCCTCTAGAGCTTCTCCAGCCTTTTGGGAAGCTGAAAAACTTGAACCAGCAAAGGCAGCCCAAATATATTCAGGTAAATCAGATATTCTTAACGCAGCCCTTTTTCCCCCCTGTGTAATTTGACAAATGAGTTTCCAGTGCCTGACAAGTTATCCTGGAAAATAGAGAATCCCGGATTAATTCCAGCTCGGGGAGAAATGAGAGTTCAATATTTGCTGATTTCCAGCCACCCACTCTGGAACTCAGAGCCGTGGAGGATCCATCAATCCCAGCGTGTTCAGCCTCCTCCTCCCCTGAGGAATGGGATGTGCAGGATGGATCCCAACCTGATGGTCGGCTCCCTGCCCTTGGAATTCCTGAGGAACCATTCCCGACTCCCTGCGTTGCCTCCGAGTGTCTCTCCCTGTTTAATTCCCACCCTCGGGTGTTTGTGTCACTCCTACCCCTCATATCCTGATGGATTGCCTTGGAATGAGGTTTGGAAAAGCCTCGGCTGCCTGTGCCCTGGGAATGAGGTTTGGNTTGGAAAAGCCCCGTGGGCTGCCTGTGCCCCGGGAATGGGGTTTGGAAAAGCCCCGTGGGCTGCCTGTGCCCCGGGAATGGGGTTTGGAAAAGCCTCGTGGGCTGCCTGTGCCCCGGGAATGAGGCTTGGAAAAGCCTCGTGGGCTGCCTGTGCCCCGGGAATGGGGTTTGGAAAAGCCTCGTGAGCTGCCTGTGCCCCGGGAATGGGGTTTGGAAAAGCCTCGGCTGCCTGTGCCCTGGGAATGAGGTTTGGGAAAGCCTCCTGGGCTGCCTGTGCCCAGTGCAGAGGGGATGGAGTTTGGGATGGAAGGAACCACCCTGTGGAAGCTGCTCCTGAGGGAATCTCTGCTCCAACGTGCTGGGAAAAGAGCCTGGCTGCCCAATCCAGCCAGCCCTGCTACAACTACTCCGGCAGGAACCCCAAAAATAATCAATCAATCAATCAATCCATCCATCCATCCATCCCACACCGAGGGATTATCTCAGCGCTCTGCCCACTGCCAGAGCCCGGATTGGTCCCGCAGCATTCCCGGGATGACTTCATCGGGATCCAGCTCCGAGCTTTTCCATGTTGCCAAACAGCTGAACTCCTGGCTCCTGCCGGGAGCCCTGCATCGATCCGCCGGCTATTCCAGCGCTTGGATGGATGGCCAGGAGCTGAAATCCCTGCGGAATTCCGAGGCTCAGAGCCCCGGGTTGTTCCCCCACCCCGCCCCGGGAAGCACAGCCACGTTTTATTTTCCCCCCGGTAATTGCACAGCCGAAAGAGAAAAGGCTGTGAAATCCAGGGAAATTCTGCCACAGCAGCCCGGCCACCGCTCGGCAGAGCCCCGAGAATCCCTGAGAATCCCTGAGAATCCTCGGGCATCTTTTCCAAGCGCTGTTTGGAATTGTGATCACCCGGAGACGCTCCCCACCCCTTTCCCGAGCACAGCCTTTATAAAGCCTTAATAAATTCCCTCAATAAACTCACAGCGCGTCAGGAACGGCATCGCCTTTGCTCCAGCCTCCTTCTCCCGAGCTAAAAGTGCCGCCGGATCCCAGATTCCTTAAGGAAATCTGCCTGCGCATCCCCGGCTGGCCAGGCACGTCCATGTCCCGCTGGGCATCCCACACCCTTCTCCATCCCCTCCCCGAAGCGTTCCCGAGGGAGCTGCTCCATCCCGGGGCTGCAGCAGAGGGAGCTTGGGGCGTTCCTTTAGGAATGAAATCCCTTACCAGCCGCATGCTGAAGTTTCCCAGGAAAAGGAGGCAGGAACGCGGCTCCTCCCGGCGCTGGGGAAGCTGCAAACCTGGGAGTTGAGCTCACTCGAAAGGCACCGGGAAAACCTCCAAGAGAAGGGAGGGAAAAAAAAAATAAAAAAAAAAAATGGGAAGAGGCAGAGCGGGAGCGAGCAGCGCACAGGCAGCGAGATGAGGAACTTCTGGCACGGCTCCAGCGCGGGGATGGATCCGCTGTCATCCCAGCCCTTCAGACACGGGAACGAGGGGAAACTTGGATTTACCGGCGGCTTTGGGGCCGGCTCTGAGCGCTGCCAGGAGCCTTTGGCCGGGAATCCAGCGGGGAGCGGCGCTGGGTGCCAACGGGAGGGGTGCGGTGAGCGTGTGCCCCACGCACAGGGGTACATCCAGCCCATGTCCTACTTGATAGAGCCTGTTTCCTGGGGTTTATTTTGTGTGGTTTATTTTATATGTAATATTTTACATATATCTTATATAAATATTTTATATAGGTTTTCTATTTTCTATTTTCTGTTATATATCATATACCATATACTATATACTGTATATTATATACTGTATATTATATATTATATATTTTCATATTATATATTATATTTTCTACTTTATATATTCTGTTTTCTAGATTTTATTTTATGTATTTTATTTCCTATTTCCTATTTCCTATCTTTTGTTTTCTAGCTTCTATATCCGATTTTCCATTTTCTGTTTTATATTTTATATCTCATGTAGATAAGCCCAGGTGCCAGCACAAGCTCCAAGCAGCTTGTTCCATCAGCTCCTCGATGGGAATTTTTATTATACACAATTCCAACCCCAAATCTGCCTCCACGTGGCTTCACTGGGGTTTATGATGCTCTTCAGGCACATCAACAAATTCCTTCAGGGGGTTTCCCCTAACACTGCCAAAAAATCCATTTTCCAGAGGTAATTCCCAGGATTTCAAGCACGTGGTAAAGTGTCAGTGCAAAGATTTCTGCTTTGGCAGGCAATGAAAGGAAAATGAATAATAATCCAGAAGAGTAAGAATTGCCAGTTTTTCTTAGGCCAGAAGCCTCTGCAAGGCTCAGACAAACAACCCGTGGTGCTCCTCACACCTCCAAACTCCAGTTTTCCAGGGAATTATTTGGTCTCCTGGGCTCCAGCCCCTCTCCCTCAGCTCTCCTTGCAGGAAAACCCTCTCTGCCCTTCCCAGGAGCTGGGCTTGTCCTTCCCTGTGCTCCCAGGAGCTGATCCCATGGCAAGGATTTGGTGGGTGGCCTTGGCCAGCAGGTGGAAAGGGAGAGGAGCTGTTCCTGCTCCTCGGGGGAGCAGGAGGGACACAGAGAGCTCTGGCTGGGAAAGCAGGATCTGAGCATGTTCCTCCTGCCCAAGCTGCTCCATCCCCACTGGATTCTGGAATAATGAGCACTCCCTGTCCAACCAACAGATTTTAAGGCAGCCAAGATCCAGGAGCTCCTGCATTCCCAGAACTGCCTGGGAACCCTCTTGGAAACAACAATTCCTGGTTTTAACCCAGGAATTCGATCAGGAATTAAATCCATGAAGCTAATGGGATAATTTTCCTCACCCTACTAATCAGTGGGATCTGAGACTGCAGCGAGACCTTGGAGTGGCACTAAATATCCCGTTTATTTATGGAATAAATACAGTCCATCCATGCATGGAATTCCAGAAGGGCTGGGAGGGTTTAACCAGAGTTTTTTTCTGGAGGAGCAATTCCCATCTGCTGGACTTAACCATGGATTTAGGAGCTGTGGGGTCTGGTCAGGGGTGGAGTGGGGTGATCCAGACAAAGCAGGGAGGTGCAGGATGGTCCCTCTGGAGCAGGGAGGTCCCTCTGGAGCAGGATGGTCCCTCTGGAGCAGGGAGGTCCCTCTGGAGCAGGATGGTCCCTCTGGAGCAGGATGATCCCTCTGGAGCAGGGAGGTCCATCTGGAGCAGGATTGTCCATCTGGAGCAGGATGGTCCCTCTGGAGCAAGGTGCTCCATCTGGAACGGGTTTCCAGCTGGCCCACGATGCTCCTCAGTGTTCCCAACTCCTGGTCACATCCCAACTCCAGGGCACACCTGCAGCTCCTCCTGAGCCACACCCAGGCCACATCTGTCCCCTATCAAAGCAATGGGGTTTAAGCCAGTCCTTGTGTCTCTTTAGGCCAGGCCTAAGCTCCTGATGCTCCATCAGGAGGACGTGCTGTGGCTGTTGTGCCAGGACACCCTCACCAAACCAAGCCCAAGTGTTGAGTTGTTCAAAGCTTTTGATTAAAACTGGGCCTAACGAGGGGTCTGGCACTAAAACCTGACTTCCTGACTAAACCCACAGAAAAAACTGGCCCTGACAAACAGCTCATGAATCATTTATGGAGATCAGCTCCAGGATCTGAAGCCCTACCCTCCCGGAATGCCAATGGAAAGGAAGAGCCAGGCTGGCTCCCTCTGCTCCAGGCTGCCCTCCCCGGGGAGCTCATTAGCCTGGAAACACTGGCTGGAGATTTCCAGCAATCTCTCAGCACTGCCTCTCTTTGGGATTCCCACTCCTGGATGCTCCAACCCAACAAAAGCTCCTGGATGACTCCCACAGCCTCCCCCAAATTTCAAGGAGCAGATTCCCAGCTATTTAAGGATGAAATTATTGATCTGCCTCGGTCAAATATTGGACTAAGCTGGAGCTGTCTCATCCCGCCCACGCTCGTGGCTTCCAGATGGATTTATCCAAGAGAAAATGAAATCCTGGATGTGGCTTCTTGCAGAGGAGCTGCAGGAACCTCAAATTCCTTGCAAAATGAAGCCTAAAAAGCAGTTTTCCAGTAGCCATGAAGGTGGGAAAACATCATCCCTACTTTGAAAAGAGGAAGAAAGGAAAATCCAGGGAACTGCAGACCAGGGAGCCTCACCTGCGTGTGGAGGTGGGATTTACACTGGATTTTGGGAAGGAATTCCTGGCTGGGAGGGTGAGCAGGCTTTGGCACAGAGCAGCTGTGGCTGCCCCTGGATCCCTGGCAGTGCCCAAGGCCAGGCTGGATGGGGTTTGGAGCACCTGGGACAGTGGAAGTTCCCAGTGGTGGAATGGGATGGGATTTAAGGTTCCTTCCAACCCAAGCCATTCCATGGCTCTGTGATAAGGTGGGGAGCCCATCTCCACTTTTTCCATGGGCTTGAGGGCTCAGGGGATCCAGACAAACCCCACCTTTCCTGACAGGACACAGGCAGCAGAGACCCCATCCCAACCCCCAGCACTCCCCACTGCCAGGCCTTGGGCTCCTGCTCGGGATGGGAATGGGGAATTCCCCACTTCATGCAGCAGATGAAAAGCACTTGTGCTCTCATTGGAAAAAAATCCTTATTAATTATTATTTTAATCATTTTAAATCACCAATTCACTTTGAAATGATGCCGTTCCAAGAACTCTTAATGATTGCATCATTTTAAAATAAAACCACCTTGGGAAATCCTGGATTTATCCATGGAAACGCCTGGAGATGGCTTTGGCTGCATCCTGGGAGCTTCATTTTGCTGCTGGGAAATTCCCCCTTCAGTCCGACCTGGATAATTCAGAAAACCCCACAAAGTCCCAAAAAGCACTTCCTCCAATCTGAATTCCCTGGAATTCCCAGGGAATGGCCTTGGCTGAGGTTTGCTCCATGTGGGAGCCTGAGGGATGTGCATGGAAAGGTTTCCAGTGCAAAGCAAGGAATGAGTGACTCAAGTGGGATCTGCAGCATTTGGGGCCCTTAACGAGTTGTTGGAGAAAATTAATTTCCATGTGTAATATATTCGGAGGCTACGAGGAAATCTGGGAATTTAATTAATCACAGCATTAAAAAAAAATAAAAAGGGATTGGGTGTAATTGTAAGTAAATATTTCTTAATTATTCTTCTGATTCCGTGGCTAATTTAGAGGCTTTTCCCTGGATACTGCTCCTGGTTCAGGCTGCAAAATAATCATTGGTCCAACCATAAACTCCACAGTTTCTGAAATAATGATGGATTTTCTGTGCCTCTGTTCTAAACCCCAAAAATCTCAGGCACAACCCCCCCTTCCCAATCCTGAGCAGAGCTGTGGGATGCAAAGCACACCTTTCCCAGGAAAAGCAGCAGCAATTATGCAGATTCCCATTAATTTCTCCTTAAATTGGATGCTGTTGTTCCCTCCCCTTTATTACCCCTAATTAATTTCCCTGCCCAATTCTCGTGTCTCTTCATCCCCTTCTCAATTTTATTTTTTTATTGTGGACTTTGCTCCATTTAAAGCTTCTCAGTACTTTTTTTTTCCTCTCCATTCCAGAGGCTTCCCAGAGCAAGAACCAACAGCTCCTGCAGAGAATTATGGAATCTGAGGGCCTTGAATCTCTCCAAAATGTTTATTTTGAGTATCCTTGTGCTGTGCAGGATGAGTGGAACTCTTGGAAAATCGGGTTTTTCTTTCCAGGGAGCTGCCCTGGCTGCCTTAAAACCCATTCCCCATTCCCACAGAGCTTAAATCAAATCCTGAGGGAGGAATGAATGGAAAAAACTCCCAAACCCCATCCTGCTTCCTCTGGACATGACTTACGTTGTTTAAAATGCCCTTTCCTCCAGGAGCAGAGGGATTACAGGAGCTGAAACTCCCGAGATTTGCCAGGGAATGTGAGGGATTATCTGGAGCTGAATGTTCATGGTTCATTCATCAAATATTTGGGGGTTTTGGTGCTGTTGAGAGAAAAATCCCTGGGAAAACTGAGTGTATCCATTGGCTCTTCAGCAAAACCAAGGGAATTTTGAGCCAGAATTCACATCTAGAAAATTTAATCATCATTTAATCAGCATTTAAATCGGAAATCTTTATGTTGGGGAGCAAACAATAAAAAAAAAAATCATTATTGCCTCTCCTGCTCAGCCCTCGGGATGCAAATCCAGAGGGAAATGCTCTTCCCATTGTTCCTGCTGCTCCTCACGGGCTTGCTCCAGTTAATTATGGGCTTTAATTAGTCATGAGTGATGCCTGGGGAACAAGATAAATGGTCTCTCCTGATTTATAACATCTCAGAGATTGCATCAGTCTCAACAAAGGAAAACTGGGAATTATGGCTGATGGAGCAGCCTGGGTGGGATCTGGGGGAATTCCCCCCAAAACCACCCCGGGACAGACAGGAGGGGATTCAGGGCATGGAAACTCCCAGAAATGAGGGGCAGGAGGGATTTTCCTGCATTTCTGGAGCACTTCCAGGGGCAGAGCTGGGACCCTGCGTTTGATCCCTGTGGAATCCAGGGATCTTCCATCATTCTGGGATGCTCAGGAGCAGCATCACCCCCAAATCCCC
>VWYO01020818.1:0-21764 GCA_013400275.1 Rhadina sibilatrix
TGTAACTTACAGAGAGGCCTTGACTATTTAGGGGTAAGATCTAGCATAATTAGTGTTAGCAGATCTATAGAGCCCTGCAACTGACATTTCTAGGCTCTTCATTGCAGGCACAAAACCATTTAATATCTAATTACTCTTGGGTACAAGACTCCACGAAGTTTCTATATCAAAATGAAAAGGGTAACAGTATCACCAGTTACTAACTCTGACATTAACAAATGTATCAGTATTGATTAATACATTAATAATTAATTATTATTGATATTGGTTATTAAATATTAATGATTAATACATTAACAAATGTATTCACTCCATACTTACATCTGTCAACTCTTATCAGAGTCTTACAAAAATGCTGGGCACACTTTCTGCTCTCTGCAGTAGCAAACCCTCATTTTTCCACAGGGAAATAATGCAGCATTACTGATCCCTAACGTAAACGTTTGCAATAAAAATGCACTTTCATATAAGATTTCCTTATCTGTTCAGAATTTAATCATCAGCAAATAATCCCAACAGGCCTGGCTGAGAGGGACCCAACTATGATATTCAGGGCACAGGAAAATGGGGACTTGTTTTGCTATACCTCATGAGAGCTACCTGAGGCCTGGAAGCATAAAAAGAGTATGTCAGGTACTCAAGCTAAAAGTCTGCTTTCTGATTAGGAAGAAACACACATCAGTGAACAAATGAAATTATAATTCTAGGCAGTAATATCAGGCAGGCTGATTCCATGTGTAAGCAAAATATAATATGCTCCATTATTATTCCCATTTTATTTTAAACATATATTTTAAGGTATCTCCTTTCTCTGGTAAGACAAGACTTCATTTGGAAACAAAGACTAAAGGTCATTAATCTATTTCTATTATGCACAGAAAGCAACATCAATAGTTACAAGCTGTTCTATACATATAAATGTATAAGGAATAGTATGAAAGGAGTATTGTATTTTTTACGTAGTATTACAATACCAAAATTAAGCTGATATTCAAATACAGATTTTAAACTATTTCCCATGTATACTGGTATATACCTTGGTCCTTTAAAGGTAATGACTGCTTGAGATTTCTCTGTGCAGCAGCACTTTCTGCATTAGCCTTCAGGAATATATCTGCTACAGTAAGTAGAAACTCCATGCTTGCACAAAGGTATATCTCTTGAACAATAACGTCAAGAACAGTGCCATCTCTCCCCTGTTTGTAGTTTACATCCACCATAACTTTCTTTTCAAATCCATGTTTCATTTCCACCATTCTAAAAGACAAATAAGGAGGCATTTAATGAAACAATAAAAAGCTAGCCACAAATACTGAAAAACACTCAACATTTTAATTCCCGATGCAATACATTAACAAGATTGAATTTAAAAAGCAATACAAATAACTTTAGACCATGGCCAATAAAAATATCTGCACAGATTTTATGTAATTTTAAAACAAACTGGACTCCAATGCACTGGTAACTAAAGGTGTTAATAATTCCAACAATCCAAACCATCATATTTTTTGTTTACAGAGCAAAAGTACTACATTGTACTTAAGTTTGTTACTATTCATGAAACATCATCTTGGTGTTACTTAGCACTTCATTAAGGTGGAAAGTGAAATTGTTTTCTATGCACATTTATTAAATTTTTATTTGAAGTTCAGTTTATTTCATTTTTTTGTATCTAGCACTGGTCTCTATCATAAAGATATGTGGAATAAGAGGCACGTGAAACACATAAATCCCAAGTAACACGTACTTTAAGAAGCTCTAGACTAGAACAATTGTGGTTTTAACAGAACACTAATAAAACTGAAACATTTGTCTCTTTGTCTAACTCTAATAAACAGAAAATCATGTAAAATTACAGACCTTGGTGTGGCCTTCTGGATTGACTGTCTTTTATCATCTAGTGTACAGTTTGCCAGTTTGACTGAAGCATTCATTGAACCATCTGATAACATTTTCAGAGCAGCTGACATGAGAACTAATTTAAACTCTGCAAGCTTCAAAAGGTCATCTCTCTGATCCAAACTGTTAACCTGTTTAAATGAAACATTTGTAGGCTTTGTTACAGGTAACAAAAATAATATAGAGATGTAATAGAGAATTTTATTCAACTGATGATATTTGCAATAATAATAAATTAAATAAACCCACTACTAATTCAAAAGACAACAACATTGTCATAGGGTGACACATACAAGAGAAATCTTTCAAAGAGCAAAGCTTTGCCCTTTTATCATCTTTCTAAAACATGCTTACTTCAATGAGAGACCTAAGTTCATAAGAAATTACAAACTTTTAGTCAGAAATCTGGTGCTAAGTTTTCTAAGTTTAAACCAAGATAAATATAAATGGATTCCTACTGACAAATTTAAGACTCTTTCTCTACCATTTTTGTGTGTGTCCATGTACCCATCTCTATGTGTAACTAATGAATATGTTTCATTCCTCTGAATACTTTTCTTTCCAAACTATATTTTAAATCAATATAAATTTTCATCAGATTTTTAGTCAGGTGACAGAAGATGGCATGTATTGTGTGCTACCATAGGTTATTATTCTATTTCCTGTAGTATCTGCCAAGTGATTTGCAGATACTGTTCTCTTATTTCCATCACATTTGTTATTATTGCTAGAACACACTTTCTCGTACTGAGAAAGAACACTTTCTTACACTATCATTAATTAAGCTGTACTTGTTCAGAATTTCCAGGACTCCAGGTAACCTTCAAGCTGCTCTTCGTAACCAAAAATTATACTTACCTGTTTTGAATTTGAACTATACAACACTAAAGTCAGAGAGTCAAATCTGAAGTCCAGTTTTAGTGTTGTTTTTATTTTCATAGGTGAATGCAATTCCACCACAGCTGATGTCACAACAGTTACACCTTTAAGGAATCAGGAAAATGATTAATATTAAGAAAATTACCTGACTGTAAATAAGGAAAAAAAAAACATCCTCACTTATGACCACAAAGATAGTAATTTCCCTTTTTCCCCACATGTAATCCATCCAAACTTAACGTATTTATCAGGCTTTAGGTAACTACTTTTGGCAAAATCACAAAATGATTGAGAACATGAAACACCTCCCTTACATATTCCACATGAAATTTTTACCATCTTTAAAAGAGAGATGCACAACTTCCCCTTAATACTCCATGGTAATGTGCACAACAGTGTTACAAAGAATAAAATTTACTTTCATCCTCATTTGCTCATCTGCCACATTTTTGCTGGTTTACATATTTAATAAAAGAATTCAACAAAAGATGGTTTCCTTAACTTTACTTGCTTTTCTTTTTAGTGTGTGCTGAACAGTCAATGGGCAGTATGGAACAGGAACAACTTTCAGGGATGTCATCGTTACAACAGACAAACAGATCTAAATCAGAACAGCCACAAAACCAACATATACAGGAAAGAGTAAAATGGCAGCTCTCCAAGGCTGGGATGCTAACAAATGCAGTTGACAGACTTTTAAGTGTTGCCTTGCATTATTGCCAGGAAAACAAGACCCTTACATTATGTCATGCTCCAAAACTCACTATAGTGGCTCAGTTGCTCCTATTCATTATTATTACTGCCAGATATAGCTCAAATCACAATGTCAAGATAATAGGTCCACTGGCAGTCAACCAATCTCATCAGTCAAGGAGGCACTTTGTGACAACAGCAACAGCTGTTGCAGTGGCTACAGCTTCAGGGCAAAATACCTCAAAGAGCCTGGCAGGAGGTTCCCAGAGTCAGGGAAACCCAAGAGATGGGAGAGATCTGGCAGCGCACAGGAGCTCTCCTAAGTGAGGCCTACATGGTGAGGGGCCTTGCAAGAGCAACCAATGGAGATTTAAACAACTCTAGCAAGCATAAGCAACTTGGAGCACAGTGAAAAGGCAGGCAAACTGGACATGGCAGAAAGATGCGGCACAGTACTTGCTGCATCAGTTCACGTGGGCAGGGCATGTAGGAGGGCAGAGTGACCTGACCCTCCCAGCTCCTGAGGAGAGCTCACCCAGTGGTTTTCACCTACCCCATGAGAACAGTGATCTCCAGAAAAGCCATTGCTGGTAAAAGCACAGCAATCCAGACCAAGCTTCCTCAGAAGCATGCACCTGGTTCTGCTTCTGCAGGGAGTGTTTGAGCTTGGCATCAGCACCAGGCAGCAAAAGAGACTACACTTATGTGCAGTGGGACCAGGTGGATGACCTCCTGAGCCTGACAGCTGAGCTTAGAGAGGAAGTGGAGAGACTGAAGAGTATCAGGGCATCTGACAGAAGAACAGACTAATAAAAATGCCTGAGAGAAAAGCCAGAGGTGCAAGCTCAGCACAAATCAGAGGAACTCCAACACTCTTGTCATCAGACAGAAGAAGGGGATCTAAAAGAAAAGGGGGAAATGGAAATAGATCCCTGCTGGGCATAACAGGAGAATAGCATCCCTTGCCTTCACAGGTAACCTTAGGAAATAGGTATGAGGCTCCAGAACCTGTGAGTAAAGCCAATGATAGTGAGGATGTAGGTCTACCTGGGGGGTTGCCCAGAGCAAGTCAGTCAACCAAATGCATCACAATTTCAGGTTAAGAAAGAGAGAAAGAAGAGCAATTGTTGCGACTCTCTTCTGAGGGGAACTGAGGGCCCTGCATGCCAGCTGGACCTATCCCACAGGGAAGTCTGCTGCCTTCCTGGGGCTCAGGTAAGAGGTACTACTAGGAAATGGAATCTGGAATATAAGCTGTGTTCTCTTCCGCGTTGTGAAGAAAATCATGCAGATGAACACTTTAGTAATACAATTCTGTTTTACCACCAGAATTTTGGGTTTGTTCATCATGGGTCAGTTAATAGAACACTGAGTGTTCTGGCACCAAACAGGGTCCTCCTGTCTCAAAGGGGAAAAAGGATTTTAGCTCAGGATTTAGCAGGGAGAGCTTTAGTTGGGAGAGCTTTAAACTAGATTTGAAGGGGAACAAGGACAGGCTTGACAGAGATAAGGTGTGGAAAGGGGAGAACTACAGTGACCACCCAAGCAGCAAAAAGAGGCTTAAGAAGGAATACATTTAGTGAGTACAAGCACCCCAAGATGTAACCACAAGACAGACTAGGGGGCATCCCTTTGCGCAATCAAATACTTCTATAATGTGCCTGTACACCAAACAGGAGAAACAAGAAATGTGTGTGCAGGCAAAGGACTTTGACTTAATTGCAATTACAAAGATGTGGTGGGATAGTTCACATGACTAGAATGTTGGCATGAAGGGCTATATTCTGTTTAGGAGAATCATTCTATGTGAGGAAACATCCACAATGTATCAAGCTCTATCTTGTGGTGGATGATGAGCAAGTCAAAAGCTTATGGGCCAGGATAAAAGGGCAGACCAGGAGGGATGACACTGCTGTGGGTGTTTGCTGCAGGCCATCCAAGCAGGAGAAGGAAGTGGATGAGGCCCTCTAGATGCAGAATAAAGCAATCTCAGAAACACAGACACTGGTTCTGTTGGAGGACTTTAACTACCCTGACATCTGCTGAAGAATGATCTCTGTGAAACATGAACAGCCCAGCAGGTTCCTGAAAAGCATTGATCACAGCTTCCTGTCATAGATAGTGGAGGATCCCACAAGGAATCCCACAAACTGCTTGACCTCACACTAACAAGCAGGGAAGGCCCTTATGGGGGATGTGAAGTTTGGGGGCAGCCTTGGCTGGGTAGTGATTGTGAGATTGTGGAGTTCTGTATTGGGCAGGGAGAAAGTGGGGCAGCAAATAAGATTGTAACCACGGGCTTCAGGAGAGAGAACTTTAGCCACTTTAGGGAATTCTCTTGAAAGAATCAATAGAAACAGGCCCTGCAGGGAAGAGGAGTTGATATTCAAGGATCACTTCCTCCAGGCTCAAGACCTAGCATGCCCAATGAGCAAGAAATCAGTCAAAGGGGCAAGAGACCTCTATGGATGCATGAAGAGGTTCTGCCACTACTCATACATAAGCAGGAAATACACAGGAGAGACATATGGGGTGAAGCTACTTGGAACGCGTATAGAGAGGTTGTCAGGGTAAGTTAAGACAACAAAGCCCAAGGCCCATCAGGAATTAGATGTTGCCAAAGATGTCAAGGACAACAAGAAGGGTGTCTCCAATAACAAAAGTAAAGCTAAGGATAATGTGGGACCATTGCTAAATGGAGGGGGGACAGGGGTAGTGGAGGAATTACTGAAGGTCTTCTTTCCATTGGTCTTCACTGACAAGACCAGCCCTCAGGAATCTCTGACCCAGGAGGCCAGAATAAAAGAATGTTGGAAGAAAGCCTTTCCCTTGGTCAGAGAGGATTGGGTTAGAGAACACCTGTGTAATCTTGACATCCACAAGACCACAGGCCTTGATGGGATACATTTATGAATGCTGAGAGAGCTGACTGCACACAATCATCTTTGAAAAGCTGTGGTGGTTAGGAGTGATGCCTGAGCACTGGAAGGAACCAAAGGTCATCCCAGTCTTTAAATAGGGCAATGAAGAAACCCAAGGAACTACCAGCCAGTAAGCCTCATTTCAATCCCTGCAAAGGTGATGGAGTGCCTCATTCTGGAGGCCACCTCTACCACCCCTGTGGAAGACAAAAAGGTGGTCAGAAGTAGTTAGCATGGATTCACCTACGAGGAATCATGTTTGACCAACTTGAATGTCTTCTATAATGAAATAACTACCTGGATGGGTAAGGTAAGAGCAGTGGTTATTGTCTACCTTGATTCCAACAAGGCTTTCAATAATACCTCTCACATTATCCTCATAGGCAAACTCAGCAAGTGTTGCCTGGATCAGTGGACAGTGAGGTGGACAGGGCTGAAAGTTATGGACAGAAAATTCCAACAACTTCTTTCCTGTGCAGACAACCACACACTGGCACAGATTGCCCAGAGAGGTTGTGGAGTCTCCCTCACTGGAGATAATTAAGAATTGTCTGGACACAATCCTATGCCATGTGCTCTGGGATGATTGTACTTGAACAGGGAGGTTGGACCAGATGACCTACTGTGGTCTCTTCCAACACGATCCATTCTGTGATATCCGTGACATCCTCTAGACTGATTCAGCCCCCTGATTATTACCCACTTCTGTTAGTACAGGTTGGCAATGATTGAGGAAAAAGGTTGAGGAAAAAAGTCCTACAACAATTAGGGATGAGTGGTTCAAGGCACAGGAGTAGAAGGTGGTGTTTTCCTTGATCCCATCAGCAGCAAGGAAGAAGACTGAAATAAACAGGAGAACCCACCTGATGAGCACATTGCTTGAAGGCTGGTGATATCAGTGGAATTTTCTTTTTTTGACCATGAGACAATTGATGTAATACCAGGACTGCTAGGGACAGATGAAATTAATCTGTCTCAAAGTGGTTTTTTTGCCTAAAAAGAATTCCTAAAAGGATTCTTGCCCATGACTTGGCAGGGCTGATTAAGAGGGCAACCTTAATTATTCTGTGATTCCACAATACTGGTATAAATAAACTAATCTGGCATCCATTTTTAAATGCAATATATTGACAATAATACCTAAAAATGCCACATGATATAATTTTAGAAATTATTACCTGCGGAGTGCTGAGAAGCACCATGCATTTCACTAGAATGAGCAGCTGATGCTTTCGATTCTGGCAAAGCTGTTGATGAACCAGAGCTTTCACCTGCATTTTCATTTAGTGTCCTTAGTATTGTGGTAATATCTTCCTGACTGAGAATTAGCTTTAAAAAAGATTGGAATGGAAGTCAGAACAACTCTGTTTGCGTAACTTTTGGTAACTAAAATCTAAGCTTACATATAAACATGTAAATCAAATAAATCTCATCTGAGTCTCTGTTTAGGATGCTGAACATTTTTCTCAAATTTACACAACTCCTTACTGCAATTTCCAGAAATCAGATGTCAGTCTCACAATGTTTTGTTTTCACCTACAAACTTTCCCTACCGAGTTACAATTTAGAAACTGCTATGTCAGAAAACGTACCCATACAGACACTTCATAACTTTCATGTTTTTAAGATTAAATTTAAATTATGTTAAATTTAAATTACATAAAATTTATTTTTTATGCTAAATCTAAATCACCCTAGGATGTATTCCATCTGGCCCCAAAGATGTGTATGTGGCACAGCAGTCACCACAGTTAACCAATAACTATTCAAATAGTATAAATACAAATAGTTCAAATGGTACAAATTCAGCACTGCTATTGAACAAACCAATAAACACCAACTTTTCCAATCTTTCACTGAAAGCCATTGACAGGTAAAAGGCTAGACCAGAATAAGCATTTTTAACTAGAAACAATAATTCATACAAAGTACAAAGTAAAAAGTCTGCCTAGAGCATCACAGATGAAATACAGAGCTTAAATTAGAACAGAAATCTATTCATTTCCTTTTCCCCTATGAAGCAACAAAATCTGTTTTACCTCTGTGTCTTGAAATCAAACAATACCTTAACTACTGAGCTTGGACTTGTATAGAGAAAAATTAATCTATTTTCCACAAATATTTTAATAGCTGCTTTCAGAAACAAGTGCTTACATTCATAGGCTTGAGTCGGCCAGATATTTCAATATCAGGAACTTCATTATACCATGCAGCAGCTAAATTTCGTTCAACAGCTACTTCAAGATTGACTGGTTGCAGCAACTGTACTTCAGTTAGAAAAGAATCTTGCTCATAGTAAGATCTGTGAAAAGAAGCAAAATACTCCCAGCTTTCACATACTGCAGATGCTAAAATAACACATTTCTGTCTTTTCCTCATATTTTTAAATAATGCTATAAAACTCTTTACTACTTTACCACTCCAAGTAGCTCTAGTTGAAGCCTTAATCCACCAAGCAGACCTCTCTCTCCTTTGTAGGGAGGAGGTATCAGGCATGTACCAGGCATGCAACACACAAACTCTTGCCAGTCAGGACCTCTTACCTGCTCTCCAGTGGAGAGCAATTCCTTATTTCTTCAGTACTCTTCTGTGTTTGAAAAGCCCCTTTCACCCCCTCTCCCTCCATGAACCCCCTGAATCAAGGAACATTTTCAACAGTTTTTTATGGCTATCTAACTCAGTACCTTTGCTGCTATGCATAGCTTGAAAATCCCATCAAAACAGTCTGATACAAATAGGTATAGCCTGTCCCAAAGTAATGAATATTGCATAAACCTATAGTACCACACAATTTACCCTCAATAAACATTTGCTTCCATTTAAAGATTGCTCTTTTTCCTGAACCACACATTTTCATTGCTTTAAAAAAATATTAGTTTGCTGTTATATTCCAAGATAATAGTCTGTCAATCAACAACCATTAATTAATTATTTAACTACTTCTTGAAGCTCTCTAACTGAAGAATCCCAAAAGGATTAAATGAATTTTAAAAATATTGACATTACATTACCTGTATAACTTCAGTTCACTCAATTTCACCGTCATAGAGTCAATAACAGGTGGGAGACTACACCGTGCTTTTGTTTTAGCAATAAAGAATCGGTTCCTCACAGTGATTAGACCAAGATCAGCCACCAGGACATTTGCAGACATTGCCGACTGTGGAATTATCACAACAGGTGCTTTGATATTGATATCCAGCGCCAAACGGGAACTACGCTCTGCTAACCCTTTTACACCTGTAGCTGCTTTCTCTGCTGTTCGAACAGTTGCCTCAGTAAGAGCTTCCTTGGCAGCTTGAAAGTTATTTATAAAAGCCTAGGAAAGGAATACAGATCTCAGGAATTAATTATTAAGAATTACAGTACTCCAAAACCACTATGAATCATAGTTATTTAAATAGCAAACCATCCTGAAATGTTATTTTTGCTATACATTTTGTACAAATTCTTTAATAGGATAATCTTCCCTCATATATGATAAATTATGCATAGATATAAATAAATTTCTATACTAGATATTTGGAAAATTAGATGGTAAGAGCAATGATCTTGTAACGTGACTTGCAGGAATTACATTTTATTTAATCATATGAGCAGCAAAAGATTGATTTACTTAGCAGAATTTATGGAAAGGGCATTAATTTCGTGGCTTCTTACTTATATTTCAGTGTTATAAATAATGAATGGTATGCATATTTAACAGCTCAAATATCACAAATCATCTAAGAAAAACATTACTATTAACAACAGTAAACCTTTTTTATTATTCATTTGTTCCACAATAACAAACATATGTAGAAGAAAAATAAACAGTCCAACCATCAATCCCAGTAAAGTTTTTACAATAGTATATAACAGCTCTTACACAAACAGACACCACCACACCACCCCATATAGAACACTCATCCCTCTCTTGCTCTGACAGTTTCACCTGGATGCTAAGAAACAGTGTCTGGAAAATTTAACTTACCAAAATAGATGAAACAAACTTGTTGACAAAAACTACTTGAATACACCCAACAGTTAGGTAAATACGGTTGTCAACAACATCCATATTTGTATATGCAATGCCATCTGTAGCATTCACATATGATATCATTCTGAAGTTGAAGACTTCTCTTCCTGTGATGTAAAGAGCCTTAAGAAAAAAAAAAAATTAGCATCTCTACTGTAAAAATTTACATACTGGAGAAATTTAACTTCAAAACAAAATGTAGTGTCTCACAGCACTAAGACATTTTTACTTCAAGTGACTCAACAATATATGAAAAAAAAATTGAATTTTAAAAATCCATTGAAATAGCTGAAAATATTCAGTTGACATCTCAGGTTGAATAATTCTCTTCACTAAAGTCAACACAGAGGCACAATGACCAGCTGAATATCACAGTTGCTTCAGTGTAGTAATTACTGGTTGTGGGAACAAAATCAATCTGTCATACAGAGAATGCTACTCCCAACAAATATATAAAACATGACTGAAAAAAAGCCACAATAGAGAGTAGTCTAAAAAGTAAGTTTAATTTAGCACCCATTTAAAAAAAAAAAAAAATCAACCATACATGCATATGCCTACCTTTTTATACAATGCTGTCTCATCAGAATCCATAATGATGATGTTCTTCAATTTCGCAGTCACATCAGTTGCTGCTTCCTTCATGATCACTTGGCTATCCAGACCTCAAAAATAAGACATACAAAATCTACACACTACTACGGTTACGAAGTTTTGTGCCTTAGTGATTAAAGTTTTGTTCTTACCTTCAATGTGAATTTCAGCTATCCTATGGTTTTTCTCTCTGATAAAAATACGCAAACATGATAAATCCGCACAGATAATGAGGTCAATAACATCTTCAGACTTTGATTTTTTTGATGCTATGGGAAATAAAAATTAACAGAAGTTACCTTTCCTCAATGAGGACATGTACTATTTTGGTGTTCCTTTGAATCACACAGCAAGCAAGAAGTTAATGCTCCTCAAATATAAGGTAGGTAATAACCGTAAGGCCATCAAATGCCTTAATTCATACCAGGAAAAAAATTATAAAAACCTGACAACAATTTATGTGTTTTCTATTTACACTGACTTAGTGCCTCCAATACATAGCAAAGATATGTCTTGAACTTCTATGTCAGAAAACTCCACATGGCTAAGGATACAACCCTATAAATGCATATAATTCTAAGCAAATTTTCTCATATCAAACAGGTTTGTAAAAATAGAAAAAACATTTGTTTTATTCTTTACTTAAGTGAAGAGAAAGCACTGAAAATTAGAAAAACAATAAAGAAGCTTACTTAATTTTTTAAGAACATCCTTCTTCTCCTCTGTTTTTTCATGCACTGGTTCTTCCACAACTTTAGTTCCTTGTTTAGGCAGAAGATTATTCAGATAGTTCATAGCATTCAGCAGAGCTTCAGTATGCAAATGAATATCTAAAGAAGAAAAGTTCACCTAAAAGAAAAAAAAAAATGTTTATCCAGTATGCCCCTCCTCACAAACAGAGAAAATTATGTTAAAGAAAGATATCATACCTTTATTTTCTGTAGAACATTCTGACAGACAGTTTTCAGTTCTGGTCCCTTAATGTCAGTCTATTTCAATAAATGCAAATAAAACAAACAAATCAGAAGTTTGTAAATTCCATTAAAGAAAAATTATTTTCAAAACCACTACAACTTAAGATGTAAAAGTTACTCTGTTGAAGGAGCAGATAGATTTTGTACATGACATCAATAAGTAAGGAAAAAACTTTCAACATCTGCTGCATATTAATGTGACGTTTATGATAGGCTTACAATTCAAAAGCCTTTCCTAACCTTTATATACTCCAGAGTGAGAAGATCATCTTCTACATTATCCAATGTAGTAATTACATAAACTGGTTTGTCATTATCATCTAAAAAAAAAAAAAGAAAGAAAAAAGTGAATACAGAAATTTACTTTTTTTTTAAGAAAAAATCAATAACTTTCTTGATCTATAAACTGCCGACTAGGCTACTAGCTGTCATTACTGTTTAATCATAAAACCTCTTTTTCAGATGTAAACATCCCTCTACAATAATCAGCACCAGAACATACTCACCAAAGTATTAATAAGAGGATGAGCTACTGATTTACTTGCCCTCAGCCCTCCATTTAACTTAGAAAGCAAATATTCCTTATTTGACAAAAGCCCTACAGAGTTTTTGACGACAAACTCACAGCGTTGTTTGTGAGTAATTCTTTGACCAGATTATAAATACTTACCCATATACTCTGGGCACAGAAGACCAACTTCACGAAGGAAAGCACTCCCAGTCATGTCAAATGTTCTTATTTTAAGTTCAGTGCCTAAGCCCAAGATATCAAGCTGGAGCACGGGCATCTCAGTATCACCAGTAAGACGGCATAATTTAATTAAGACCTAAAAAAAGAACCAAAACAGACACCCAAAACCAGTAAGGGATTATAAGTTGTATAAAAATCTCTTAGTTTTTATACAGGATATAATATATTTACTTATATTTTATTGGTTAATGTCTATTTGTGTATTGATAACTTAACTTTATACAGTAAATACCTTGGGAAAAAATAAACAATTCAACAAACAGTACTGGTTGCTGTTATTGTAACAAAAACTTCAAACATGCATGTAGGTAATACCAAAGTAACAGTTACACAAACTAAAGTATTTTTAAAAAATTACAGATCTCAGCAATGTCCCATACAGTCAAAACCAGATTTTCAGTCAGCACAGTGTTTACTACTTTCAATGGAACTTCTCTGAATTCTCCTGCAAAGATTTAGATTCCCAAGCTGAATGTCTGGAAACAGGATTTACTATATTTTCACCAATGCATGACAATACTGCTGTTAAAAAAATACATAGCTGAGCTGCTGTATCTGACTTTGACAACTGAACAAATATATGTATTCTTCCTTTCCACGTAATACTGTCTACAAATAAGGAAAATCAAACCAAACGCCAGTAAATAATTTTAAGCTATGATAACAACAGAGGTGATTTCTAATAGATTCCTAATTAAATTTTTTCTTGAAGACTGTAAGTTAGTTGTCATTAGAAAATAACATAAAACATAGCATCCTCCTTTTGGACTAAATAGCTCTAAAAAAGGTCTTGTCAACACAAACAAGTACATTTCAGTTTTATTTGTAGCAAAGGTATAGTATACTACAAGCTAACTGTAGTGTGTTCTGTAAGACCTACCATAAAACAAAATTTGTAAAGTTAACTGAATGTGTATGATTTATTTTTAAAATACACGTAAAGTAAAATACATTGAGTTGCAGAAATAACAGTGTCATAGCCGTGATGGTCTAATGACAAAGTTAACAATGGTGTTAAGAGGTCACCTCTTTTACTAGAGCTGATACAGTTAGCAAGTGTTCTTGCATTTGGATAAAATACTGATTTTTTTCCCACCATGAGCCTGAAACAGCAACACAGAAAACTCTTCATAATGAAGATACTACAGATTTACATGTGTGGACAACAGCATCTGGGAAAAACCAGAACAGAAAAATATGGTGCTTGTTACAACATATTAATGGGTCAATGGGAACATTGACCACAGCAGTATCTGGAAAAAAGATGCCACAAGCACATATTTAGCTAAAACAAATATGTAATGTGATTTCTGAGACACATGTAAAGAAAATTCAGTGACAAAGTGAGTCATTGGGGAAACCAAGTGGATAAATCAAAGCATTTCAGTGATGATAAGAATACAGAAGCACAACTATGACTTGGAAAATACTCTGCATAATAGTTTCAGGGAAAAATGGGGAATGAATATTTCTGCAGATATGGATTTATAAACACAACAAACATGGAAAAAATTACAGTTCTTCTGTGCTTCATGGAAATTTAAAAAAGTAATTTTACCTCAGCTACTTCAAACTTTAGCTGGAAATCTGTCATATTTTTCAAAGATTCTTGTTTGCGTAGGGTTTTTCGCCTTGTACTGAGAGCTTGCTTGAGGGAATCAGACGAGACTTCAAAAAATGGTACATCTTCCACAGGACTGCTTAGTGCATCATAAAATTCTTCTTCTGATTCTAAGGATTAACTCACAATAATGTTATCTGCAGTCTACATAGATAATACTTTACACTATTATGACCTAGAGTTTTTTACATCTACATCTATAAAAGCTTAAACATACAAGTAGCTAGCTGACAACTAACAACCAATAAAATCTGTTTTCATAGCCATCTCAACTCCTGCCTCCACAATTTTACACCACACCTACAGGTGCCTCCATTATGTCATCATAATCTTCAGCTCTCATTAGCTAATTCCCTCCATCTGCATTCTCTTACTTTTGGCTTTGCAAAGGACAGCACAAATTTGTCTTGCTTTGGTGTGACCTAATAGCTTAACTCGTCTGCTGGTCAGACGGCCAGACTGTATAGGAGCCTTGGCCTCAATATTAGGCACACTACTTGGGATCTCTCCCTGCTGTAGATCTCCCATTTAAGAGAGACTCCCATGAACTATCAAGCTTTTAATCTACTGTACATTAGTGCAGAAATATAACCAAGACAAACAGATTGCACTATCTTGTGAAGGTCTCCTTCACCTAAAAACCACGAAGACTGAATTATAAGGTAACTGTTGAAGAAATATCCTTCAAAAAAAAAAAAAAAAACTCAGTAAATTACATGAAGTATTTTGTAATGCTTAAAACAGCCCTGAGTTTTTGGAGGGTGAAGATAGAGAATTAATATAAATCACTTAAAAGGACTGTATAGCTGTATGTATAGTATAGATTAAAAATCAGACTTGATTCAAATATTATCTAGTTACTAATTTCTCGAACTACTTGTTACCATCATGCATTCTCACTTCAACCTAATTTTTAAGAACTGAAAGACATTTCCACTCTACCTCTGGACACTTAAAGGACCTCATATAAAAACAGATGAATACGCACAAATACGTATTTTTAAACATACTGCATACATGCTGAATTTAAAGCTATAAAGTAGACATAGTAACTTTGCTGATAATTGTTAGTGTTTGTTAACCACACAAATCATTAACTTGAGAAAGGAGTAGTAGTCTGGTTCTCTGTTTCTCCAGCTGAGTGTTTCGGCATCACAAACATGACTGACACTGAAATAACACTGATATATTTGATTCTTTTTCTCAGGTAACTACTATATGAAAGTTACAATCTAGCTAAGCTCTTTTGAACAGCAAGGCAGTATTGAACACAACTGCTTCTCCCACAGCCAATCTTTTGCTTTATCCAGTAGAAGTCAAAGTGTTTGATTACAAAAACACAGCAGTTTCTAACGGTCATCATTTCACTACCTTGTAATTTAAATAAATCCACCTAAATAGGAGAGAAATTCCTCACCTTTCTCATTTTCAATAAGAAAATAAATAAAACCATCTTCAGAGGACTAAGTGCATGCTAAAGCTAAAAATTTCATACTACTTCAGATGCCCTTAATAGAGATTTGCAGTATTATATGCCCTGACAAAAATAAACTCACCATACCAAACAAAATTTTCATGCTATACCCCAGAAAGGGAATGACAAAAACAAGCACACAGAATTTTATTGCTATGAGAAAATACTCAAGTAGTTTGTACATATCAACTATAAGCTAAATGGAATATAACACTACTCAGCCCTCAAAAATTTGAAACAAAGCCACATATCCTTGCTTACATCAAGAATAATTAATTCAAAGAACTCAAAACCTTTTCAACTTGACCCACTTCTTAAGCAAGACTTTAAAATAGATTATATTACCTGACTCAGCAAATGAATGAAGATCCAAAACAGGATACATATCTTGCGATAAATGTGGTGCTGAAAGCACAGGGGACACTATAGCCTGAAACAGGAGATACCATATATTTTTTTTTTCTTGTATTTATTGGTCATGCATATATGCTGCATCCAAATTTTACAATTTAGGGAAACTTAGATTAAGTGCAAATCAATAAAGTTAAACACTTGCATTACTAAAATTATAAGCATGGGAAGAAATGAGGCCAAAAATAGGTAGAAGCAGCAGCTATCTAACTAAAGAGAACACACTAGGAAACACAGTGAATAGGTTCAAACATTCAACTTCACAGATGGTCTGAAATGGCACATTATATGAAAAATCATAAAAGACAAAACCTAGTCCCTAAAAAGGCTACAATACAGCAACTTCAGAGAACAATAAAAATCAACAGTTCTTTACACAAGTGCTGGGTGCAGAAAAAAGAAAAAAGAGATACACAAAACATTAGAGCAGACAGGACTGCTTTGTATTTCATAGAGTCATAGAAACATTTAGGTTAGAAAAGACCATTCACATCACCAAGCCCAACTGTAAACCTAGCAGAGACATGGTTTAGTGGTGAACTTAAAGTCTTTTAAAAGACTTTAAATCTACAAATTAAATCTACAAGTCTTTTAAATAGCTGCAGGGATGGTGATTCATCCACTGGGCAGCCAGCTCCACTGTTTGACAATCATTTTGTTGAAAAACTTTTCCTAATATCCCATCTAAACCTCCTCTGGAGCAATCTGAGGCCATTTACTCCTGGCACTTTTTACTTGGGAGAAAAAATCAACACCTCAGTCTTTCTTGTGGTGAGCAGCCCAAAACTGAGCACAGGATTTGAGATGTAGCCCCACCAGTGCCAAGGACAGCAGGAGAATCACTGCCTCGGTCCTACTGGTCACACTACTGCTAATACAGGACCAGATTCCCTTGGCTTTCTTGGCCACTTGGGTCTACACACTGACTCATGTTCAGATGCCTGTTAACAAGCACCCCCAGTTCCTTATCTGCTGGACAGCTTTCCAGCCACTCTGTCCTCAGCCTGTAGCACTGCTTGGGGTTGTTGTGACCCAAGTGTGGGATCTAGCACTTCACCTTATTGAATTGCACTGCTTCAGATATTAGGGGAAAAAAACAACTAGTAAAGTACTGAGAGGAGGCCTCACAGTCTTCACCTTTCTCAAAGAGGAAGCAGAGGGGCAGACACTGATCTCTTCACTCTGGTAACCAGCGACAGAACTCAAGGGACAGCATGAAGGGGTGCCAGGGAGGTTTACAGAAGGAAAACATCCTTTCCCAAGAAAGTGGTTGAGCACTGGAACAGGCTCCCCAGGGAAGTGGTCACCGCACCAACATGAGAGAGTTCAAGAAGTGTTTAGACAATGCTCTCAGGTGCATGGTGTGACTCTTAGGGATTGTCCTGTGCAGGTCCAGGAGTTGGACTTTGATGATCCTTGTGGGTCCTTTCCAGGTCAGGATAATCTATGATTGTGAGTCGTCAATTGTGAAACACAGTTATGCACAACCCATAGTAACTGAAAATACGTGAAATGCCGCAAGAAGGCACTCTAGAACAGGAATCTTCCACATGGTTTCATATACGATAGAATTAAATTCTCTTAGTAAAGGTTCCAAATGATTTATTTATCATCAAGTCTCAGAAAGCAATCTCAGCAATCTGAGTTTGTAAGGAATTCTCACCTGCAAGTTCCACATGCACATGTGTTATACATGTGCCTTGCACAGAGTATCAAAGAAAGAGGAGAACTGTGCACTGTGCCCTTCTTGAGTGCCTTTGGCTCTGGACTGCACGGTTGACAGCAGTTCTTTCCCTGCACCACCACAACTTCTCCTCTCCCTGTTACTGCACCTTTCAAAGCTCAGGCTCAGACAACCATTAACAAAATCACAAGAATCAAACCTATAATCATGGCAACAACAAACACTCATCTTGAACATTGTTTCCAAGGCTACATTTTTCATCTTACTCTCAACATTCCCACACCTCTCTTGGTCTCCTGCCTATGTAATCTGACTTTAATAATACATTCATGTCTGCAAGTAATAAACAGACAAAGCATTTAAGAATCCTGTAACTGTGAAAGTGTCTCGTTTGTAACACTTCGGCATTCTAACAAGGAGAAAAAACTGAAATTTGACTTCATAGTACCAAATCATGAAAAATGATCAGCCTCACACACTGAAGTGTCTTCTTGGAATAAATTGCTGAGCACAAAAATGTACAAGGATCGGTTCCAGAATGTCTTCTGTTTTCACAGCTCAAGAACACTTCCACCACTAACTCAGAATGTAAAGAAGAAAACAGCACTTTGAAAAAGGATGCCACATCCTTTTCAGTTCAGAAATTATGTGATGCAATAATATTCAGAAGAATTACAGCTGTAAGGATGAAAGCACGGGAGTATACCTGCCACCATCAAAGAAAAAACCCACTCAAATTATTAATTTAATACCAGCAATTAAAGTCTGTCAAATTCTGAAGTATACTATACTTCAGATGTAATAGTTGAATTCTATAATTAAATTCAAGTATAGTCAGTGTTATAAAATACAGGACAATCACCTTATAAATGTAGATTCTATTTATGTAAAAGTAAAGTCCCAACACCTACCCTCAAAAAAAAAAAAAGAATAGTTTGTGATTAGTTGCACAAAACAACAGAAANNNAAAAAAGAATAGTCTGTGATTAGTTGCACAAAACAACAGAAACTAAGGCGGCTTTTGGCTGGGTATATTATTAGTATATGAAGAGTGAAAGAAGTCAGAATTAGCTAAAATTTTAATGGCACCACTAAAGAGATGGCAAGGACCACATGAAGAAAAACAGTCTTCACTCTCTATGTATTTTCCATAGGTATGCATGTCTAATTGTTACTCTTAGTAAATATTATGCTAATATATTAGCATAATAACCCATTGAAATACCAAACCACAGCAACAGCTTTCCAGAACAGTGCAGAATAAGTTGTACAAAATGGAAAGATAATTAAATGAAATAATCAAATAATCTAAAAAAACCCAAATACAAAGATGATAACTGCATAAGTTATTAAATAACAGTTTGTTAAAAATATTTACAAATGACAGAAAAATGGAGAGCCAAATTTTGTCTTTGACTTTTAAGATTTCACATATATTTTAATGATAGGACTGCTTTACACATATATAAAACATAGCCAGATCACAGACTAGTCATGTAAAAAATTAGCAACTGTGAGTTTATTTCCTAATTTTGTTAAAATCAGCTTAATATGTGGAACATATTTTTTCAGGAATAATAAGAAGAGGACAAACTCCTGTTCTGAAGAAGGTATAAAACAGTGACCCAAACCATTTTCACCAAGGAAAGGGGGTGGAGAAAGAGCAAGAACCACTCTCCAAACTCCTAATCATTACAAGTGCAAGGAAGAACTTCCACGCCTGAACTACATTGTGTAATGGACTTGAAATGGGAAAAGCACTGAGGTCAGCTGACAACAACCTGCTATTTTTGGCAGGCAGGTGTTGTTTATAAAACAAATAGTGAGCAGGTTTTGTTTGGCTTTTGAAACTCTCATCTAACATCACATAATACTTGAACTTCAAAAATTCTAGCTTTTAATGTTTTCTTCACTAAATAAAACAGCTGAACCCAAATTCTGCAGCACTACAATACATGCATAAATTTGAAGGTACAATTAAACTAATCCTCAACAAAACTGAGTATGTTAATCACGATTATTATGAACTACAAATTAATTCCTATAGTAGTAAAACTCTGGGGATTTCTATTTTAAATCCAAACACTGGATGTCTATTTCATAATTATTGGCTAAATAAGTGTATTCACAATAAACTAACTAAATAGCAAGAAAATTTTCTACAGCTTTAGAGAACAAGCTAACTTTTTCAAGAGGCACTAAGTCAATGCTTGTTCATCACTTTCTTGCGCACCTTTCAAAACTGAAATGTTAATATTAAGAAAGTATTTTTCTCATAATTTTTAATGAAATCTCTTTTTAAAACCTTACCTCAGTCATTTTTGGAGGAGAACTGGTAGCAGGAGCACTTTCTGGCTTAGGAATGCTATCAATTAGCTCCAAGATACTTGTCACCTTCTGGTCTGATATTTGGATAGAAAGTAAAGGCAACTGTCCTGACAATTTGAACCTGTTTTTTAAAGAACCAAAGTGAAAAGTTCCACAGTTAAAATAATCAATCTTAAAATTATTTCAATCAAACTTCACATTGTTTTTCTTCCAAAAAACACAAATTTTCATGTATATGTAACTGATGTGAGCATAATACCCTATTCAACTATACTACAATTTACAGTTTAGGGGATTCTTGCTCACACAAAAACTACAGTTAACCTTCACCATTTGTGTCCAATGTGATATAAATCAGGTAGAATTTTTCTAGAACCAGTTTGGACACATTAATTGCCAAAGCACACCTGGTGGCCAAGACAGTTTGACAGGTAGTACTGCAATACTGCAATATGTGTACTCATTAAGAGAAGATGCTCCTTAATCCAGGCTATACCTGTGTAATTTTTGAGAGATGTGAATTACAAACCTACATTAAAATTATGTCATTCTCTTATATGACCATAGAAATGAAATCTCGCTTTCTAACTGTGAATTGCATTCCCCTTATTTGACCCTCTTCACCAAACACAGAAAAATAAGGAGGGAAAACATTAAAATGTTTTATAAACATTAAAATCAGAACCTGGCCTCCCAGGTTTCCAGAAGGTGGCAGCATTACACCATGCAATCACTGATAGTTATTAACAGTACTAATTATTTTCTTCTCATTGGTACAATATCCATAACTAACAAGCCTTTGCTAAACAACCCTAAGTGCAAACTCAAGGCAGTAAGAGCTGTTTCTTGGAGAAGTGATCCATAGCAGATAAAATAACTAGAGCAATAACCCAAGGCAAAAGAGAGGGAGTATGACAGCACATTACTTTTCAAAATATTTTTTTCATATTTGTAGAGTGATTTTTAGTTCAGATTTTTAGCTCCTTGGTATTTTTAATGAGAAATGAAATGTAGCTACTAGGAAAACTGAATTAGAAGAGGCAGTAATATCTGTAATAAAAATCTTTAGGTATGTTAAACATACTACTATAACATTCTATTGCCTTTTAATATCTGAAAACTTACTTTAATTTATTTTCTATTTCTCTAGATAAACGTATTTTACTTCCAAGATTTACATATAGCCAACGCAAAAGTGCACTGGTATAACTAGATCCTTATTTTTTTCCTCTTTTTCCCTTCAAAAAAAGTCATTTACCATAAAATTTCAAACTCGGGAAAAATACATACCTGGGCATTCTTGCATCTGTAACAACCATAGCCCTGCTAAATTCCAGGTTTACATCCAAGGGCTGCAAGATACACTGAGATGAATTTTTCAGCTTCCGAGCTTCTCGCCAGTTCTCATCTAGAAGAGCAGAGAAAACCTACTTTAAACAGTGAAAGAGATTCCTTCTCAGTTCACATCACAGAATTCAAGTATCTGATATTAGGATATATATTATATATATATTATA
>VWYO01020819.1:5022-32097 GCA_013400275.1 Rhadina sibilatrix
AAAAAAAAAAATCTCTTCGCAGAAGGAGGGCAAACAGTGACAAAAAAACACGTTTGTGGTTTTCCTCTATATGTCTCTATTAAATTTGCTTCTGCATGGGGAAGTGTTCCGTTAGGTGTGGGTTGTAAATTAATGGATTTGATTAATTTTCACAAGACAATTTTTTTAAAGAAAAGAATTTCAGATAAAACTTCCTCAGAGGCTTTTTTGTCTGTTTGTTGGTTAGTTGGGGTATTTTTTGCAACTGAAGCCTAATTAGAACCTGATTGTGGCATTTTCTTCAAATTTCTCACTTCTGCAGTCAGTGATAGGTGGGAAAATAACACCTTCCTTTGGTTATTCACAAATTGTTTTATACTGAGAATTGTTGACTGTATTCCTTTTGGTTGCTGGACAGAAGGAAACTTAATTGGGAAGATTGTAGTGGCTATTAACAGTTTTGAGTGTGATTTTGCACTTGCGATTATTTGCTTCATGATCAGTGTTTGTGTACATCTTAGCTCTGTAAAACTTACCAGTTTAGTATCTACTTCTTCATTTGTTCTATTGCTAGTTAAATGTAATGTGTATGTAACTAGGTGAGAGAAGTATTTCTTAAGTTTCTATTTTATGGAAAATTAGTACTGACAGAAGACTATTGAGAGGCTCTATGGACACTTAAAGGTATTTTGGATCAGTTACATGGATTAACTTTCTTTTCCTTTCCTGCCTCTCAGTCTTCTTCATAACTGATATGGTGCTAATAGTGTAGTGATGTTCTTTGGGTGTGCCCATTTTTCTTCCCTTTTTAGGGTTCGTGGTAGTAGATTGAGGATTCAGTAGGAGTACAGTAGCCACTACTGTCTTCCGCTTGATGAGAGTGCATCCAGAGTGACATACATGGTATAAATCTATAACAGGGATTTTAAGCAGTGGCGTACTTCCCAGAGAAGCCTAAATTTGGCCTATTTATTGAGTAGATTTTCATTTTTTCTAAGCGCCAACAACAGGAACATGGGGAAGGAGTATTTGCTGCTGAGAGGGGAAGTTGTAATGAGCAAGAAGTACATGGAATGCAGAAAATGGTCCAACATCCTTGCTGGTCAAATCAGACTGACTGGAACTGCAGAATGGAAAATGAAAGGAGGTTGCTACCGCTTTTTGCTTGTAGCTGTTCAAAGTGGTGATTAGGCTAATAAAAAGTTGAAGTCTCTAGAATAACCATTTCCAAACGATGTCGAGGTAATGTTATACAGGACCACAGAATAGTATTAAGTGAATGTTACTGCCATGTAGTACTAGCAGTGGCATCGTCTTTCTGAGGTTAGGAGAAAAGCAATTGCTGAACGAGGCTGTTGCTTTGCCATTGGTCTCTTTTTATCTCAGCTTTGGGTTAATTTTACAGTTATACCTCATGGAAAAAAAAAAAAAACCTAAGAGATGATGTTTGCAGTTACAAGAAATAACATGAAATCTCATCTAAAAGAGCCTTAAAAGGGAAATAAAATTCAGAAATGTTGTAGTATTAAACAGAGACAGAAATTAAATGATGTTCACTATGAAGAGTATCAAAAGTTTAAAAAACTTGCAATTAAAAAGCAATTAACAGAATTGACCATGCAATAATAAAACAAGTATTTGTTCTAAAAAATGGTGTTCTGAAAAAAAAAAAAAACAAAAAACAACCCAAAACCAAAAAACAAACCAACTGGAAGAAGACAACTAAAATCTGGTGGCTTTTTTTAGAAAAGTAAGTGGAACGCTAAGTAGGAGCTTGAACTAGATGACCTCCTGCCGTGCCTTTCAACCCAAATTATCCTATCCTGCTGCTCCTGTTCTGTTATGGGCTAGCATTTTTCTTGTAACACACCTGCTACTTTTTACCTAGGCTTGCATAGAATGTCATCACTGTCATTAGGCAAGTACACAGTTACATCTTTTCATTTGACTTAACAGAGCTGCTGTTTCAAAGCCTCTGACCCCGGTTGTGCACTGATTTTGGTGGATTTTTATGTTTTCATGTGTCCCATGGGGTTCTCAGCATGAGCCCAGTACGATGACTAATATGAGTAATACTAGCATGATCTGTCAACGTTTGAGCTCATGCTTACGTTTGTATTTCTTTAACTTGCTTCAGCTACAATTTCTTTATCAAAAGGTGAATTAGGAGCTTTCTTGAATTTCTGAAGGTGAGATTTTCAAAATTATTCTGAAAGATAGGTCTGTCTTTATGCAGATGTGAAAAACAGTAAAAAATGTGAATATACAAAGAAGCTTCTTTGTAGTAGTTCTGCTGAAGGAACTGCAATCCAGTTTTATTTGCCACATACAAATAGATGCCTTCTACTGCATACTGCATTCATCTAGAGAGTAGATTGTGCGTCTCAGTACAGTGACAGCTACAAGGTACAAGTGTAAGGTAGGTTATCACTGTCAGTTGAAACCTGTAAGATGCTCAAAGAGGAAGGGTGATGCCTCACTCATATGTCAAGCTCTGTGGGTTATGCAGTACTGGATGCAGAGAGGTCTGGTTCACGTGGGCAATGATAACCCCTGTGTGTTATGTAGAACGACTTGCCTAGAAGGCAGTTGTCCATCTAATTTTATATAGTTAGTGTTTCACACAGTCAAAGCTGAATCTTTAAATTTGATTGTAGAAAAAAAAATAAAGGGAGCCCAATCTGGTGCAGGCAGCTATTGATTTAAGATCAATAGAAACATTGTCCTTTTCTGAGGTGGGCTGTGTCTGCATCTGTCTTTGAGAATGACTTCCACAATAGTATTACAGGGTTCCTTTTGTTGCTAGTAGATTGCTTTTTAATCATAGTTGCACATTTCCTTTTATTAGGAGGAGAGGTGTTAGCTCTTGGTGCTTTGATTTTCTGTCTTCTTGGTTTTCTTCTGGTCTTTATGCTGATTTTTCCAGGGGTGGGGAAGGGAACGTATGTGTGTATTTTCTTTTTTCTTAGATCTTTAGTATTTGTTCATAGCTCATACATATCTATGAACTGATTATGTTTTTCTGTGGGTTTTGTGATGTTACAAAAGACAATATTCCAGGTGTATTGAGAATGTTTTTAATACCTTTCCTTTTTTCATCAGAACACTTTTTATTGTCTTGTGTGTGTCTGTATTAAGTAGAGATTCTGTTGAACTGCACATCCTGTGAGTGGTTGTTTTGTTTATCTGCTTATATTTGGCTTAAAATGTAATGTCATGTGGGAATAACTGCAAGTTATTCTTTCAGGGGTTTATTATTTTGTGCTTGTTGACATCAGATGTTACGTGTCTTCTGGTTTTTTGCTTGGCTAGGTCTCAGCTTTGATCCTGCTCAAGTCTCGTGTAAGCTGGTTATCACCAAAGTTGTTTTTAGGCTAGGACTCTGAAAGTGCTTATATGCTTGCATAAATATGTATTGTGTGGAATTTCTTGCTCTGCATGCAACCTCATCTGGGATCTTTTCATAAATTTTCCCCAGTTCTTAATCTGTGTTATTCATAGTGTAAGGTTTTTTACCGACAGTTCTGTGGAGCTGATTTAGCTGCTATTACCTTTATCGTTTCTGCTTATGTGCTTGAGCAGCTGCAGTAGATTTCAGGACTTAAGAAATTCTTTTACAGATGTTTCAAGTAAATGGATTTATTATAAATATTCAAAGTGTTGTGCTTAAAGCTATTTTCATGTATAATTAAAAATCTAAAAATGTTTCGTTATGTGACTTCATTGGTCTCAAGGATTTATTTTTTGTCATCTTTAGAGAGAGTAACTATCAAATCAGTTTAAATCAGTTTTCTAGACTTTTTTTTTGCACAGTCGATATCATCCTTTTCACCAGAAACAATGCAAGAATTTTGAGGGTTTTTTTGGTGGGTGGATAATATCTTAGAGGAATAGTGTAAGTGTACAGGTCTAGTATGCTTTAAATTAGTATTTTCCATCTCAGATATCCATTAATCTTATTTGACTACCAGGACTTCATAGTTGTGATGAAAATGTTCATCAGTATTCAGTGTGTCATAACACTGGCTACAACTTAGGTTTCTAGAACTGTCAGATATTTCTAGGAAAGAAACCCTTTGCCTTCTAAATGTCCAGTCTTGATACGTAAATATAGAGTACATTTGGTACCTGTATTTATCAAACATTTATTTTTAGACGCCTCAGTTATTCAAGTGCATTTTTATTGGGAAGCCTTTTAATTTCAATATGAAACATCAGATTACTTGCATGGATTCAGCTATGGAGATATGACTGCAGATGGTGATTGAGTTATGTATTAGGTAAAATTTGACTGGGAGACTAATACAAGAGCATTTGAGAACAAAGACAATTGGAAAACAAACATTAATTCCTAATGAAAAAGGCGTTTATAAACCATAAAGAGGGAATTATAAACCATGAAGTCACAGAGATCTAAGAATAAGGTGGAGTTGTAGTTTCACAATGTGTATTAACTGTTCTCTTAACCTTTCTTTGTTCTCAAGACTTTTCTTTCCTTAGCCTCTCACAAACACTGGAATTTGCTGCTCCCTTGGTTGTGTAAACACAACAGCTTTTTGTAGGGCTATGCTGTAAACTGTATCACTAGTGACTTAAGTTAAAATTATTTTTTTTATCTCATTTGGAACAAGTGGCATGAGGGAAAGGGAATGGACAGGATAACTTCTTAAGCTGGTTTGCAGTGTTAGAGAAAATGTTGTGTGAATTGCATCCTGGATAACCCCAAAGATGGACTGAGCTACAAAAGAAATGTTGGGTTCCCAGCAGAATTGGAGGGCACTGGATTGCACAAGACCCAGATCCTCAGCTGTGGGCAGTAAAGCATGTGTCAATCCAGGAGCTGGCTCCCAAAAGACAGACTTTGGAACTACTCTAACTACTGTGTAAATAGGTGCATGGTTATCTTTTAATTGCCATATGCCTGGTCTTCATAAACCTTTGTAACTATGCTGTCAGGAAGCTTGTGAAAATATACTTCTGGTTGCTTTTATCCTAACCTAGTTTCTTCAGTTAAAGGTGATTTCAAGGTAGTTGCCTAACATTAGGGCCTTCTATTCCTCTTTTCTTCCCTAAAATTGGAGCCTGGCATACTAAAACCATATTTTGGACATTGAAAGGGTAATGAACTTGTACTGAATTTCAGTGAGTATTTCATAAGCTTGCTTGCAGAAGCTGGGGAGAAACATGTTAGACTTAAGTTTGTGATAATAAGAATGCAAAACTTAGTAAAACATACAGGTGCTGTGCAAAGTGGATGTGAAAATGAACTGGAGTCTTCACTTTTCATTGTTATTCATTGGCAGACCTAAAAGCAGTGTGATGAAACAGATGTGCCTCAAAGTGGAGAATAAATAAACAGGGGATTTATTTGGCTGAGGTTTAATGAGATTACATCAGTATCACTCAGAACCAAATGAATTTGAAGCTATGTTTGCAATATAGTTGCATGTATGATTGTAACACACCTGAACTCAGTTTGTATTTCAGCAATTGGAAGCCACATCAGTGTAAAGCATACAGGACACTGAAAGTTTCACATGGCCTTTACTACCCAAGCAAAGGTATTAACAGTGTTTAGAAGGACATCTTCAGACTGCAGCACCCTTAAGCCCTGCCATAATTTTTTTGCGCTTTGGTGTTTTTTCCAGGTTTCTTTCCAAAGAGCTTTGTCACTTACTGAAATTGCTGTCTTATAATCCTGGTTTTAGCCAAGACAGAGTTAATTTTTCTGCAGTAGCTGCAAGGAGCCTGGAGCCATATGGCAGTGTCTAGGTTATTATTCTATACTATGCACTTCATCCTGTCCAAAGTAGGGCACTTTGGAAAGTCCACTTCTGGAAAGAAGGGTGTTGCTTCGAATCAAGATGAAGTGTGGTGGGCAGAGGGAACCTGGGGCCTTGGGGAGCATTTGGCATGTAGATCACCCTCTTTTAAACACTTACGTTATTAATACTGCTGCTGTTACTGTCCATTTCCTTATCTCATTGCTGTTTCCAGTAAATTATTCTTACACCAGTCTGTAATCTCTGCTCCTTTGTTTCTTTCACTGGAGCGGGGACATGGAGGAAACAGCCTGGGTTTCTTTTTAGTGGGAATACCAAATTGGGAATACCATTCCTAAACCATGACACTTATAAATAATTCTGCCAGTGAACCCATAAAGCTGAATTTTAAATTCACTTTGGAATGCAAAAATGTTTTTACTTTGTTTTTTGAAAAAGATTATAGTATTTGTCAATTTTTTTTGTGGTCTGGTGAGTTTTGACACAATTTTTTTTAACTCTTGAACCTGAGGTAAAAATTTTTGGGAAGAAACATAATACATGATGTCTCTTTGTAGTTTAAGTTGCTATGCTTAGATGTGGCTGTGAAGTTGCTATGACTGTGCAGAGTGGTGAAATAACATTTTTTAATCAGCCTTTTTCGAAGGATTTGAAGTTTGTCATGACTTGATATTACAGCGCATTAATCAGGTTCCATAATATGCTAGAAGGCATTGACTGTCTGGTTTCTTACCTTGAGTAGTTTTGTGGACTGCTCAGCCTAATTCAATGAGAGGCCTTTGAGTAGCTTTATATTTAGATTTTTTGAAACGACTTCTGGAAATACAGAAAAACATTAGTTTTGAACAGCATGTAGGGCACTTGGTACTTTGTGTTAATGTGTCAAACTACTTTCCTTCCTCTCTGACATCTGTAGTCTTGGATAAGAAACTCAGTATTATTTTGAGTTGATGCAATGTAACTGAAGTGAGAATGTGTAAGGGGAAGTCACCTTTATTGTGCAGTTAATGGGTTAAATATCTGTGAAGCCAGGAAAAAGTGATGGTCCCCTTTCATGCTTAGGGGATGTGCAGACTGAGAACAAGAGCATATCATCCCATCATCTTCAGTGGACAGGCAGCTAATAGATATGAAAAGGATTTCTTTAAATTATTGTTTGTTTTAAAGAAAACCATTTGGAGGTTATAGTTACTGACATTGTTGTACACTACAAGGACACAGACTGACTTCAGAAGGCTGAAAATGACTGTGTCTGTTTCTGGGAATCTTTTCCCTTTTATACTGTTATACAGAGAACAATTTAATTGGTGAAACAAAGACAAATCTTTTCAATCACATTGGTCAAACCAGAGGGACATCAAGAAGAAGTCCCTCCTAGGGAAAGAATGTAAACAAATGTTACAGTTAGAAAAGCATGTCTCTTGTTTACAGGAAACTCTCTGGGAAAAGAGTTTCAGAAAAACAAAACATCCTCAGACATGAACCAAGACTACAAGTTACAATTCTGCTAAAGTCTAAATTTTGTCAAATTATGTAACTTTTAGTTGAAGACAGATATTATATGTATAGAACCACAGAATAATTTAGTGAAGAGGGCACCTCAGTTGGTTTCTGTTTCAAAGATCTGCATAAATCAGGGTCAGTAAGGAGGTCATAACAGGTATGAAAGCTGTATCCAGACAGGTCATTAAAATCTCCAAGGATGGAGACAACACATCAGACCGTTGTCTGAATGTCAAACTTCCTCTTTATATCCTCTCCAAACATTTGGGTTTCAACTTGTTCCTGTTGTCTTTTCTCCTGTGGGTGGAGGACAAGAGCTTGGCTCCATCTTCTCAAAAATTTCCATGATTGGAGAATTGACTGGGGAGTGCTGGTAGGCTCCTCCAATCTCATCCAGGTGGAAAAGACCCTGCTTCCCAGTCTGTCCACATAGGGTCTGTGCTGCAGCCTCCAGGTGGGTTGGTGGCCTCTGCTGTGAACTTTTTCCTGTTTGCCAGTGCTTTGTTGTGTTTGTTTGTTTGTTTTGGTTAGGGCAGTAGAATGGGACCTAGATGCAGAATTTTAAATTCAGCTAAGATCTGAATATTGGCAGATTTCCAAATAAAAGCCAGGACAGTAGGTGGCCAGAGACTTTCCAACAGCCAAACTGGGAATATATTCTTCCCCAGTTTGTGTGAAAATAACTAAGATAATGAACTACCGTTGTTTTAAATCCTTGAAGGATACTGTGACCACAAACACACTGTTCAGCTCGTGTAATTGACTGAGTATTCATTCTTTAATGTACTGCACAGTTTGAAAAATATAGTATGTTTTGATAAATTTATTTGGTTATATAACATTTCTTTATAAGTATTGTATTTAGTTATGTCAACTGTAGGGTTTTTTGACAGATTCCAGTGTTCTTGTTACATTTCAATTTTAGAAATGCAGTATGCCAACTGCATATAGGAAGTTAAAGATTGCTATAGTTGAAAACTACAGCCAATGTGCTTTTTGGCATAAAGTAATTAATTAAAATTCAAAGTCTAGATTGAACTCATTAAGTTCCATTTCTTCTTACATGGAAATGCACCATGATGTGTCTTGTTTAATTAAAAACATTAGTGCAGAGAACTATTTGGCTCCTTGAGTGATTAAACTTGTAGAACAATAGTTTAAAAGTAAACGTGCAACTTGAGTGTTAAATGTTTTTAATTATTAATATCATATTAAACAACACATTAATATTAAATAACATAGTAATAACATATTAAATATTCTCTTCAATTTCTGTCATAACTTAAAGAAGATGTTTTTAATTTGAATAAATAAATTTGTCTGGCCATTAGATTGCTGAGTACTTAATTATACATTACGTATATATAACACATATATTCATATTTGTGAGGTTTTGGTGGTTTGTTTTGTTTTGGTTTTTCTTCTTGTTGGTTTTTTGTTAGTTTTGTTTTTGTTTTGTTTGTTTTCTTTTAATTTTCTCTTTGAGTCTCTAAGATTCATGGGCTGTTAAACCAGCTGGAACTTTGGGAGTGTTACGGTCTTTTATTTTTGTTAGGTCATTAAATTTCAACCTGTTGAGACCAATGAGTTCTGTTTTGCTGGAATGAATGTCTTCTAGAACTGGTTACAAGGGTGTGCCAGTGCAATTTGGTTCTTTTATCAGGCTAGATTGAGTGCAAGTTCACAAGTCAAGTTTTAATATTTGCCTTTCTTAACAGTGTCTCTGTAATCTCATTGCATACAAATAAAGTTAATTGTGGAATGCAGGTTTCTTCTTCCCTTAAGGAACATAAATATATCATGGATGAGTATGCCATTTTTTTGCAGCATTTAATGACCTCTTAATTTGTTTAATTTAGAGCTTGTACTAGTGATATTACTTGTCTCTAAAATTCTTCGTTTCTTCGTAAGATTTGCTCTTGTACTTGAGGAGCTAAGTATATATAATGTTAGAACAACTGCCTTCTGTTTGCACTTCTTTTTGGTTTATATTGCTTTTTAAAGTTCATGTACCTGCTTAGAAGAAATTTTTAAAAATCCCATTGTAAAACTAAATAACATCTTAATTACTTCTGTTAGGCAGAGGTATATGTTCAGAGGCAGTAAGCGTGCATGAATTATCACTATGGTATTAATGGTTAAAACAATATTTTGCTTATTTCTGGTTAAGAAGAAAATCTTGTTTCTCATCTAACAGCTCTTTGTAATCACATTACAGTGATTCTAGAATACTTACCTGTTGTTTGATACAGTATCTTTCTCATCTAGACATAATTTCCAGATACTCACTGAGCATTTGAAGGAGGAAACTAAGCAAACAAAACTATTGCACGTCCTCTTGCTGTCAGGGAAGTAAGAAGGTAAATCATTGTCACTGATGACACTTAGAGGAGAAAGGAGAGAAACCCAGGAAGGAAAGTATTAAAGCCTTCCTGACAAAAACATACAAGATGCAGCAACAAGGTTAAATGGGCTTGTAGACTCATTTGGTAAGCTTACACAGCAAGTGATAGGAAAAAAAGTTTGTTCTAATTGTTAGTTTGAGTTTTCTAATATGAATGATACTGCACCACACACAAGATAACTATTTTGAACTTGCAAATAAGATGGTCTTAGTCAAAGACACTGGGATACAATAAAATATATATAATATAAAATATATATAAGGTTATAAGCATAATATAACTTTACTGTTTCTAAATAGTTGTATTTCTAGTGTTGTAAGAAAAAGAATTTTCCTCTTCTATCACAACAGCAAAAATACTTCTGCATTCCTTTCTCAGAGTAGTGGAGCATGAGGTGAGGCAGAATCAGGAACTCAATAGGATTCTGGAAATAATATGGGCTTAAAATAAGGAGAGAGCAAGAATGTAAACGGCTTTGTCTCATCATCCCTCCAGATGCTTCTCTGTTCATTACCTTCTTACTATCTCTTTCTCTTCTTTTTCAGAACTTTTCTCTCATGTTCAGCCACATCTCTCCTGTTGAGGCTTTGTTGCTTTCTTATATTTCTTCCTCTGGTCCCACTAATAAAACAGGCATTAGCTGTTCTGCTCTGAATCATGTAGGTTTTAAGATTGCTTTCTGATCTTGACAGTAGTCAATGTCTGACCTACTTGGACCAAACTTCATTGCCCAAACCTAGCCAAGTATTTTGTTTACATTGCTGAAACAATCTTTGGTCTTTTTGGATCTGCTGTCCTCATATTTCCTATAGCAAATTCCCCAGTCAAGTTTTGAGCACCTCTGGAGAGAAAATGGAAAAAAATAAGATAACCAAAACGCACTTTACAGCACATTAAATATTATTACATTTGCAAGCTAGGCTAAGCTATATTAAAGTTGTCTGTGGGGTTGGAAAATTGATTTTCAGTTGGAGGAGAACTGTTGCTGGTTTTAAAGAAGAAATTAGTTTTGATTTGTTAGTGGAAAAAACAAATTGCTTGTGAAAAACAGATTGTGAAAAGACTCAGTTCTGTTAGCCTCAGTGGGTAAGGGTGTGGTATTTTGATTAGAATTTCTTTTGAAGTGTGAGGAAGGAGAAGTATCAATATTTAGTCTGTAAGGAAAACAGAAACTGGCAGGTTGCTTGGTAGTAGATGAGAACTGATGTTTCATCTGAATACAAGAGTAATGGTAGGAAGTCATAGTGTATTACAAATGAGGGAAAGAAAATACTGATGACAGGTAATGAAGAAAGTGCAAGAAACCCTGAAATCAGTTCAGTTGTTTAGAGTGTGATGCTAATAATGCTGAGCTTGTGGGTTCAAACCCCACGCAGGCCATTCACGTAAACTTGGGCTCAGCGATCCCTGTGGGTCCTTTCAAACTCAGAGTATTCAGCGATTTTTAGTTACAAGTGTCCTTGCTTTGACCGTGAAGTGTCACAAAAGTGAACTGAATGTTCTGTGAAGATGTAGGTAGATAAGTGGTTCTGTGTGAAAATACAGACGGGTGCAATGCCTTGTATGTCTTTTTAACTGGAACTGTTACTGTATATATTTAATTATTCCAGTAGTAGTAACTGTTGGAAAGTACTGTGTAATATCAAATTTCAGTGAGGCTGCTGTGTTGAGAGTGGAGAGGTCCTTTGTGTTAAGACTTTGGAAATGTTAATTTATAGACTCAGTGTAGAAAATTCATCTAGGAAAAGGTTGATTCTGCTAGGTGATTGAAGCAGGCATTCATGCTATCTGCAAGTGTTTTGCTCAGTTTTCATTCACCATGGTTGAGGGTCAGACACTCTGGCTATATGTGAGCATTAAAGATTTCGTAATTTAAACTGAAATTTTCTCTAAACTAGCATATATTTCCTCAGAAAATGCTGTATCTTACATATATGTGCACACATTCCTTACTTCTTTTTCACCAATATCTTTATGGTTTCTTGACAGGGGAATAAGCAGAAATATGTATTTCAGATTTTAATCCTTTCACTTTTTAGGCCATGTCATGGAATAAAGTAGCAGCCCTAATAAACCTTTTATTTATGACATCTCCATCTGCTGACACATGTACAGGATTGTTTTTGCAATTACAATTTATGATCTCTCATTTCCTGCTTGTTCCTACATACTTTTATTTTAAAGTTCTGTTTTATCTGTGTAATGATCAAGGCCCTTTTGAAGTCATAATTAAAATATTGGATCATAATACTTATTCACTGGGTGAATTGCTACATAATGTAACTGTTTGTTACTGAAACAATTACATGCCCATAAATATACTGCTGTAAATGCAGTGTTTACTGTAAAATGTTATACAATTCTGTAGTTTTTATGAGATGGCATCTTTAAGAGGATGTCATTGCATACATACATAACATTAGTCATTCTGTATTTTAAATTATGACTTGCCTCTGTTTCATGGAATATTAGAGTTTGTTCTAGGTAATAATTAGAATGTCATATGCTTTCAGAATGTGATAGAACATTTCATTATGGCCAATGCTACTGTTTCTGCTTCAAAATATTTCAAAAGTACTCTTGGTGTTCAGCAAGTAGATCATCAAAATGCTACTGCTGGACTAGTTCACACAAAGTCTGGCTTTAGCAAATCTCATTATATGATTACAGCCATACTTAAAGTGTTAAATTGTGTGTACAAGTAATGAAAGAAATGGCAGGTCAGCTGTGGATTACCCAGACTTTGTGGGAGTGTCAGTTTGGTAATTTGTCCGTCGTTTCATTTTTGTCCTTGTAACCTGAAAATCCTAGTTGACTTAAGAACATCATGTTTACTGTCAAGACTGCTGTGATAACTAAACCATTTGTTTGGAACAGATGCATGATATGTAGACTCCATAACAGCAACACATCATTTGACATCTGCAACGGTGTGTTTCTTTCACACAAAAAAACAGAAGAAGGAAACTCTTACGTAACTTTTAGCTCACTAATAGTGCTGGAACTAATGAAATCAGCAATCTAAACTTCATCACAGGCAGAAATTAAATAATTTGCAGTGCAAAAGTAAGAAAAAAAGGCAACTTTCTTTATGGCAACACTAGCTTTAGTAATTACATGAAAATTACTTTTCTAGAACCTTTTTCTAGATAAATTTCCTTGTATATTTTAGACCTTATATAAATTTTTAACTTGTTTCCCCATTAGAAGTCACTCTTTGAGTGTTGCCAGATGATCCTGGCTTTTAAGGTTCAGTTGTCACATAAATAGCCTGATCAATAATTTCTACTTGCAATGGATTATTTAAAATTACTGACTTGAAAGCCGTTACACGGCTCAAGAAGACACTGAAGATTATCAACTCTGAAAGCAACTTGCATGCTCTTGAGTGATAAAGAAATGAAATACCAGGGAGAGCTGGCTCTTTTGTCTTCTACCAAATGGAAAAAAACCTCCAAACCTCTCAGAGGGGCAGAACTAGTTCCTTTGAGGAGTCTAGCTGCTAGGAAAGGAAGGAGGAGATAGGAAGTGGAGAATGCCCTGAATAAACAAAGGAAAAGGAACTTGAAGTGGGGAAGTTTTACAAAATACAGAGTGGAGCAGGCATATAGAATAAAGTGGAAAGAAGAAAAGCTTTCTTTTTCTTCTCCTTTTTTCCTTTTGTCTTTTTCAGGGCAGGGAGAGGGTTGTCATGTATAAAAGAGAAGGGAGAAACAAAACCAGAAAAAAAAATGGAAGGGAATTTAGCTGCCAGCATAATTACAGTACTGCTGGGCTAAAGGCTCAGCTTGAGAAATATTTAGAGGTTTTGCAGGACCAGTACAAGCAATATATTTGCATTTGTGTGGTAAGGGAAAAAATGTTTAACCACTTGCCCAAGTCAAGCTACTGCATTGAAGAACCTTATGAAATAAAGGGCCAGTAAGGGGCCCTCAGTAGCTGAGCAAAGGCAGGAGAGAAAGGACTGATTAGAGAGCAACTGTAGCTCTAGGAAGGCAGTTGGACTACATATGGGATTGCTTTGGATTTGTAAAAGGAATAAGGTGTAATGATATTACATCATCTGGTTTGCTCATAGTGAAAAATACCCTTGTTTCAATAACATGTCCATTCACCAGGATGTGGGCTCTGATGTGTGAAGCCTTTGACTACCTAGCTGATACCTCCTGTATTAGTGACTTTGCCAAAATTTCCTACCCAGTTTATCAGTTAGTCAAAAATGCATAAAAGCAGAGTGAAAAGGAAGACAACTATACAAATGTTTCTGTGTTTGGTTACAGAGTAGAATTGCTAATATGGTGAGATAACATTAATAGGAGGGGGTTTGACAAGGCTGGGATGCGAAGGTATGTGGAAGCTTACTGTCACTCTTACTAGCACTTCCTACAAACAAGAGGACTGAGGTCCTTGGGCAGAAAACACTGACGGGATTGAGGGGTTAAAGTTTGGAGTACTGACACTTTCTTCCTTTTCAAAGGCCTAGCAGACACATTCTTGAAAGGCTCCACGAAATGGGGTTTTCAGTGCTGCAGTGATCTTCTTTTGACTGAGTTAAAGGACAGCTGAATTAATTGGAGTTGAGTACCAGAGATGAGGAATGCCAATAGGTTTTTATTTGACATAGTTTTATTTGCAGCACTGCTGCTGCAGTAAGAAGGGGTGGCCATTAAACTGACGACATCATTGTACCTAGTTGCTAAGTATTGTTGCAATACTTGAAGTACTTAAAATAAATACTCTTTTAGAGATACAACATATAGGCAGCTTTCCTCAAAGCGAGGAGTCTGTTACTTGATTGCGTTCACTATAAATAAGGTCTCTAAAATACTAAGAATGAAAGAATAAGCATAGCTGCAAATGTGCTGACAGCCATTGAAGTGGCTTTTAAGGAAATGTTTTGAAGTGCTTTTGAAGAGGATCTGCATCTGAATCACTTTTTTAATCACTTTTTTAAGGGGGCGGGGTTTGGTGGTTGGTTTGGTTATAGGTTTTATGGTTGGTTTTTGTTTATTTGTTTGTTTGTTTGTTCCTGTGTATTTAAAAATAACCAGACACCTATATGCAAGAGATTCAGTATTATCATTAGAAACCTGGTTTCTGCTCTTTTGGAATTCAAGTTGAAATTTGCATTAGATTAATATGCATAAAGCAAGCCAACAATCAAGCATGTTAGACTCCCAAATCTTGCTGAGCTGCAACTTGTTTAATTTGATTTCTTTTATTTTTTTTTTTCTATGATGGTTCAAATATGAGCCTTCACTTCTTGGGCTCTTAGTCAACCTTGTGAAATCAGCAAAATTTATTTGAATTCATTTGAATTAAACTATTTTCCTTTTGAGGTATGTGGATATGATACAAGTTTGAGTAATACTTGACTCTGGTAGTAGCTTAATAAATCGAAACAGGTTTTATGTGTATTATCTTTTTCTTTAGATTGATTTCTGAGTTATTGCTGAGGTAAGTAAATTATTAAAAGGTCATTGTTCTAGATAAAATATCAGATGGAGCATTTTGTAGACTACCACCATTTAGCACCCACTGGATTTGTTACTTTGACAATATTTCTGTGTAGCAGATCCTGTTTATTGTTAAAACCTTGAAGTTCTTGGTCTAAGTTTAACAAGCTTCTAAGTACCAGAACTCTCTTGCAATGTAAGCTAAATGTTGGAAAAACTCCTGTATCCATTTCCACTTGAAACTTCTAAAGATAACAGAGGACTAGGAGCTGGAGGACAGACAGTGGAGAGCATGAAAGAGGTTATAGTCCTTGCTTGTATTCATTGGCAGATTGGGTTGAAGAGACACAGTTTATTGTAGTCGCAAGGGAAGAAAAGCCTTTAATCTCCAAACATTTTGTAATTAGTAACATCTCTTCCATGCTAAAATGAGTTCTCTGATTTTTTTTTTTTTTTTCTAAATGACATTACTTGCTGGTTGATGTAATCATCCCACAATGCATCTTGGTTTAAAAAAAAAAAAAAAAAAAGTGGCTTTAAATCCTTTTCTATCTTTATATAGAATCCAGAAATAGACTTATTTATTTCAGGAATCAGTCTGCATCTGTGTGTTAGGGTTTTTCCCCCATTTGCCGATTGAGCAAATGATTGGGCATTTTCCCCAATGCCGATTTCCCCCATTTGTTGGTCATTGATGTTACTTGGAGAGTAAAATATTACTTTCTCTCATATAGTCTAGCAAAGTTTATTTTAGAGTATTATGAAACATCCTTCAAGTTTGAGGAAAGGGGTTCTCTCATTTTAAAGTTTGGTCTGCACTGCTTGAAAAAGAAATCATGTTAGCTCGAAGAAAGTTTAAAACTGAACCAGCTACTTTGTGTTTGTTTTTGTTGCTTAGCAAAGTTCCTATATAAAAGTAGAATTTTGGGTTCCCATTCTTTCTTTCATATGCAGGTCTTGCAGTTGTTTAGCAGACTTTTGCAAGTTAGAAACTGTTCCAGCAAGTTTAGTGATTGTGTCAAATATGTACAACTTCAACAGAGACAGCAAATGTTTATGAATTATATCCTTATTCTTTGATGTAGTCCTCATTTTTTGCAGTTGTTAAGCATTTTTATGTAATTTGATGTCTAGATAGTCTTTAAACTAGAATAATCCTAAATAAATGCAGACACCGTAGAACTGTACTTACATTTTTTTGGATTTCGGCCAGGTTGTACGTAAGGTTTCCACCCACAATGACTAAGTCCTTTATATATTTGAAGTATATAAGTAAAATTGAATGTGCATAATATTTATTATACGTATGTATGTATAAAGAACACATAATCTGATCCACACATATAGGTAGTGCTTAAAAGATGTGTTTACTGCCCCATTGCATTGAAAATTTGTATTCAATTCAGCTCTCACCATACCAGGGGTTACTATTTTTCAAGACACACTCAATTATTTCCTAAGTGTATCCCACATTTTTCTTGAGCATCTAACTTAACATTGATATCACTAAAATGCATTTCTTTTAAAAGAAAGTCCTATTTGAAAGGCTTCTATCTAAATTTGTCTGAAAGTGTGTTCCAGTTCAAAGCTTCTTAATACTAGATCATTCCAACATTGGCATGCCGGAAAAAGTTCAGTGAAGTACCTCCAAAGATGAATGTGGCTGGAGAACATGATGTACTGTGGGTTGAGGGATTTGTGTGTTTTTATTTGGAGAAGTCTAAGGAGACATCTGTTTGTTGTCTTCAGCTACCTGATGGGAGGCTATAAAAAATATGCAGCTGGACTTTTTTTTGAAGGTACAGGGTGTTTGGATGAGAGAAAAAAAACAAACGCAAGGAGCATGGGAAATTTTTGTTAGGTATTAAGGAAATCTTTTTCAGCAGGAAGACAGTCAAGCACTGGAACAAGCTGTTCAGAGAAGTTGTGAACTGTCCAGCTCTGGACATGGTAAAAATTTTGCTAGACAGGCTTTGAGCCTGGTATAATTTTACCGTATTTTGAGCACGGGTAATGGACCAAATGGCCACTGTAAGTCCCTTCCAACTATATTTATCCATGATTTATTATTATAATTGTTAATTTTTTATTGTGCTGTTCTTTTTTCACTTTCACATGTAATAATTGTGATTTTCAGTTTTGTTGCTATATAAAAAAAGGCGTATTGTTTCACACCAAAGAATATATTTGCCTGTATATACAGGCAAATATACAGAATATACACCTGTGTATGAATAAACATAACACTAGGGTAAATGATATTGCTTGGTTTTGATTTCTTTTTGATGATTACTTTGAGATTCTAATTCGTGTGCCTAACAACCTTTGTAAAGTGTGGGCTTTTTCTTGTTTCTCAAAGTGGAATGCAATGAGATATTAAGTCTAAATCCCTGCAAATGTCTGCTGAACCTTATGGATATTTGTGGTTAAATTAAATGCCTCACTATGTAGAAAGTATGCTCATGACCTTTTTTCTGTATGAAACCTTTATTTTCAGATTTTCCTTGAGTATCTTTCTAAGAAAATAGAAGTTTCCAGCCACAAACCAGCTTTTTCTTAAGTCTGCTGTTTTTTCTGCAGATTTAGAGAAACTTCGATTTTCTATGATGCAATCCTCTATTTTTGGAGTGAAAAAATATGCAGATAACTTCAGCAAATGCTGAAAACTTTTAAATAGTCCTAACTGAAACTGGTTTACTGAATGTTGTCCCAGTAGAAAGACAAGTGCTGAGCAAGTAGGGAGCAATTAGGAATACCAGGTGAAAGGGAGAATAAGACTTTAGCTTTGCAGAATTTCAGATTTAAGCTAATGTGAAACCACTGTAATCAAAACCTAGACTGCACTAACCTTCATATTAAAGACTTTTTTTTTCCCTTAGTAGATTTAGTACTAGAGTTAGTTAATAGTTAAATAATTACAGTAATCTTAGGTTTTGGTGATGTTAGAATAGCATTGTGGCTGGTTTTGTAGGCATTCAGAGTTAGTTGAGCTGCTTGTTAGGGTCTGAACATAACTCTCTTACAGGTAAATTTTCAAGTAAATACCCTTGGTTCACTGTACCTTTATTTCTTTGGCATGTTTATAGAATAGGTATCTTTCAGAGTTTTCTCTGGTTTTTAATGGGGTTTAAATGGTTAAATGTATCTGTTTCTGTACTGAAAGACAGCATGTAGAAGAGTTAATTGGAAAGTTGAGAATTGAAGTGAGGTTGGTTTGGACTTTGGTTTGCGCATTCAAAAGATTTCATTTGAATTTGCAGTAATGTTAACAATTGCCTCCCCTGCTTCCACAGCTTTGCCAGCAGCTCATGTATTTCAGTAGTGTAAATTATGTTGCTGTTTTTAAAAGTGCCACTTTCATAAAAGAACTTTTTTCCGAACTCTTCATAACTGCTTTCTTCTCATATGTTGCCAGGAGGCCTATCACTTTTGTATGAGAATTGAACTAATGTGTTTGTGTGGGTTCAGTTCTCTTGTCACCTTGTGTGTGTACCACATCTGCATACCTTATATCTTACGTTGTTAATTAAAGGCTGTCCCTACTGCTGTTCCAGAAGGTCTGTGTTGACTGGTGCCCCATTTGAGATGCAGGCTGTCCAGTTCATGCAGCTCTTTGCTGGTCAGCCTGTATACTCAGTTATGCCTCAATAAAAGCACTGCCAGGACTTTTCCTTTAGTGTATGCCTGTCTTTTTCTACTTGAGGGTCAGGAGGCTTTGCTGGAGATGGTCAGTTACCTTCCTCCCCAAGTCCTTTAAAGATCTCTAGATAATTGACTTAGTTCTGCCTCACCCCATGTTGTGTTCCAGTGTGAGTCGTTGCCCTTGCCAAATGGATCTGCAGTCCTGCCTGATTTTGCTGCCATATTCTGTGTCTTTCCTGGGATCGAAATGGCCTGCATGCTTTGTTTTTCTTTCTTGCCCTGTTTACCCAGTTTAGTATGGAGTTGTTATTTTATAATGACTTGTCTGTCTTAGGTCATGTAATGACTGCTTATGTATGTGTTTTTCCTTGTCTGAAAATACCTATCAGGTGCCCTGCTTTGAATTTGATTTAATTCCTTGGAAGTTGACTTCATGAGTGGCTGATCATGATTCTCTGTCTTTCAAATTAGTAAGTTACTCTAATTCCTTTCCCCTTTTGGGTCACAGAAGAGGAGTGATAGTCAGTAGGATGGGAGAAGTAAGAAAACTGTAGAAAGTGACAAGAAAAGATAGAGAAAGAAAACGTTGGAGGAAACAGAAGGAATTACATGGAAATGAGGTTTGAGTGTTCTTAAAGTCAATCATTTGGGGAGAAAAAAGTCAGAATTTTTAACTTAATTCTAGGACCTTAATATCTTCTGGGCTGATGATTTTCATGTCTGAAGGGACAAGCACTTGTATAATTTTTCATAGAGTCATAGAATTGCTAAGACTGGAAAAGATCTCTGAGATTGAGTCCAACCACTAACCTAGTAACACTGTGTTCACTACTAAATGATATCCCTATGTGCCACATCCACATGCCTTTGGAACTCTTTCAGGGATGGTAATTCCACCACCTCCATAGGCAACTTGTTCCAATGCCTGATTACCTTTTCAGTGAGGAAATTTTTCTCAATATCCAATCTAAGTCTCCCCATGTACAGCTTGAGGCCATTTCCTCTTGTCCTGTTACTTAGTACCTGGAAGAAGATACCAAACCCCACCTCATTATGACCTCCTTTCAGGTAGTTGTAGAGAGGAGCTAGGTGGTTGTAGAGAGGAAGGTGGTTGTTTTCAGGTGTTGCTTATAAAGACCACAAATCTGGGGGTTTTTATTCATCTTGGCTTAAAACATTTGTGAATCTTGTATCTTGAATCTTATATCACTATGAAACTACCCTGGGGAAGTACTGTTGTGGACTTGTTCTGCTCCTAAGCTCTTATTCTTATTTTCTTCTAGTGGCGGCACTTATTTTTAGCCACCACTAGAAGAACTGGATGTGCCTTTGGTGTCATCCTGTATGCCTGTTCTGAAGCAAGTGAACCAACAAATGGCCTGGGAAACATGTGCTGAGGGGGATTTAACGCTCAAAATCAAATCACCGGTTGTAGTTTGGGTAGAGAAAAAATACAAGTAACAAAATTGTTCCATGGGCAGCTGAAAATTAGTCTGAAGTCATACAATACACTAAGCATTGACAGTAGCTGAGAAAAGACGTAGACTCAAAGAGTGTTTAAAGTTGGAAGGGTCATCTGGTCCAACCTCTCTTGTCAAGTAGGGCCATCACAGAGCACATGGCATAGGATTCTGTCCAGACAGACTTGGATATCTCCAGTAAGGAAGACTCCACAGCCTTTCTGGACAATCTGTTCCAGTGCACAGCCACCTGCACAGTAAAGAAATTCACCCTTGTGTCCAGGTAAAACTTCTGTTGCTGTTACTCTGTATTTTCTTATCTCATAGCTGTTTCCAGTAATTTGTTCGTACCTCAACCTATGCTTGTCATCTTTTGTGCCTCCAGTTCTCAACTCTGTCCTGCCAGAGTGGGAAGAGAAGACCAAGCAAGTGGTGTTGGTTTGGGAGAGTACTTCAGTGGGGGCACTGAACTGCGGAGTACCATTCCTTAACCACAACAAATGTTTAGGAAAGGAAAAGATGACTAAGTACATCTCGTTAGCTTTGTGTGTATTAAGTCAAAGCCACTCCAAAATGGCTGTAAATGTATTTTCATAAATAAGTACAAGACTCTTAATTGCTGTTGCTAAATTCTCTACAGATATTTCAAAACTGGGGTTGAATTTACAAGTGTCACAATTTGTTAGATAGCATTTTGAGGAAAAGAAGGAATGCTTCATATAGCTGAAAGAAACAGAAGGGGTAGACTAAGAAATGTTTCATAACTAGCGAGTGTGAATAATTAAGCTTTTTTTTTCATTGTTCACTAGTTACAGTGGAATATAGGTGTTCTGGTACTCCTTCATTGTAGAAGTAACAGTAGCAGCTCAGAATATGAGGGACCAGAGAAAGGTGAAGAAAGCACATAGTTAGGAATTCAGGTTTTGAATCAAGAAAGATTCCTGTTCTAAATCCTCAACACTAAAAGGAGGAAAGGAATGCAGTTAGGCAAAGGCTATAATGCAAAATGCATGCAACAAGATACCTTTCTGATGATGGGTCTGTCCAAAAAATATGGCCCATGTTTATTAGCTTTGTTGCCAAGTTCACATGCTTGAGAATTATATGACCATTAACACTAATTAATTTTTCTTATACGGTTTGTGCTAGTGAAGAATGTCAGTCTGTGGAAGTTTTGTTGAAAGCTGTTGTATTGTGGTATGTCTTCAGTGGGCACTGGGCTTCAAGCAAACACTGCAAGCAAAATCCAAGGAAGTATCAAGTAGTAGTAAGAAGGAACTTAATAGGCTTTACTCTCAGTTTCTTTTCCTGTTCAGTAGACAGTTGAATCTGGGCAGTAGTTGATAAGAAATTTATGTCAGTAGGTACTAAAGGGAAATTAAATTTTTCAAGCTCATCACATTGGTAATCTAGCAAAAATTAATAATCACAAAATCATTTGTGATAAACTATTTCTTGCTGTGATACTGATCACAAAGCAAATACTCCACTGATGGTAGAGCTGCATACTATTAATGAAGAAGTCTTTTGCAATATACTTGAAGTAGAAAAGCAGTTATCTTTAATTTGAATTCTTTTGAAAAACTGAAAAAAAGGGAGCTATTTTAAAGGCAGGTAACTGTCTCTAATTTCTCATAAATCCATCATATGTGTTATGATAATTGTACATAAAGCAACTGAGGAAAGGGGATGTACTGCAATTGTGTTTAATTATCTTTGATGGCTGAATAGATAAAACATGCACTAACATCCCACAAGCACATTGTGGGAGGGTTTGTTGTGTGTTCGATGTAATACAGCCCTTTTCAAACTTAAATGAACAGGATGCCTGTGAAATCACGCTGTAGAAAGACCAGTATTAACTTAGCATTGATAGGTGAGAATCAGCTAATTTTGTTGCTCTTGCTTTTAGTGCTTCTGAACATCTAAGTTTGTTTCTCTGCAGTCTGTGCTTTGACCTCTTCTGTATGACTGCACAGCCTTCAGACTCATATTACAAAAGCAAGGTATTTTGGGGTGAAAGCTGTGACAAGACACAAGGAAATGACAAACTGCTTCAGAAGGTGTTGGGAGCTGACTGTCCGTCAAGACCACCAGTGCTTCATTAGGGCATTGAAACTCATAGTAGTGATTTTATGTGTTGACTAGAGATGAAATTGGTTGGCATGGATGTATTTTATAAACCAATGTTATAACAGCTGGCACAATTTGCTGAAGCATCTTCACCACCCTGTTAGACTGGCTGTTTTAAAAGCTCTGTAGAAAACTATGTACTTTCCTTCCAGGAGGATGCAAAACTGGTTTATCTGAACAAGATGTTTGCACAGACTGCCCAAGAAAAATCTGAACAGGTGTGAAATCCATATCTATGAGTTTGTGGACTGTGCAGAACTATTTCTTCAGTTCGATTTTGTATGTACTTGTGAGATAGCCAGATGTTTATAATTATTTATTTCATTCATTGTATGCTCCGGGTGGTAAGGAAATAACATAGCTACTTTGTTCTCTCTTCCATTCTGTTTAAGAATGGCAGATCAGAAGGTACCCAGCTGGAACCACGAGGATTAGAGCTGCTTTGTTCTTTTTGAGGATTGTGTTGTTACAAGTATTTACTGTTCTGGTTTCTTTCAGTAAGGCTAGTTGGCTCTGCAACAGGTAACATTTGCCAGTAGTTGAGACTAAACAATCTTTATTCTGTCATTAGGAACATGCAAAACATGCTATAGGGACATAGAATCATAAAGGTTGGAAAAGACCTCCAAGTCCAGCCTTTGACTGAACACTACCATGCCCACTAAAACCATAGCATAAAGTGCTATGTGTCTATATCTTTGAACTCCTCCGGGGTGGTGAATCCACCACTCCCTGAGCATCCTGTTCCAATGCTTAGTCACTCTTTCAGTGAATAATTTTTTTCATTATATCCAACTTGAACCTCTCTTTGTGCAACCTGAGCAATTTCCCCTTGTCCTGCCACTTTTTACTTGGGAGAAGGTACTGAATACCACCTTGCAACACCCTCCTTTCTCATAGGAGCTTTGGAGACTGATCAAGTCACCCCTGAGCTCCTTTTCCCCAGGCTAAATAACCTCAGCTCCTTCAGCTGCTCCCCACAGTATTTATGCTCCAGACCTTTTACAAGCTCCATTTCCCTTCTCTGGACATGCTCCAACACCTCAATGTCCTTGTCATAAGGAGGTCAGTGTTGACCACAGGATTCCAGTTGTGGCTTCACCAGTGCCAAGTACAGGGGGCAGTCAGTGCCCTGGGCCTGCTGGTACATGGTGTCTTGTGCCATGGTGCCTGCAGTTCATTAAGAAATAGTGGTCACTTCTACTGGCATTTTTTTTCTCACTCCACAATGGGAATATTAAAAAATGATTGAAACATTTTTGATTTTAATATCTGTGTTAACTCGGTCTTGCTCAAGGGCTCTATTGAAACACTCCTTAAACCTTCTCCTTTTTATCTTCTTCCCCAAATTAACTCCTGGTCTTTGGGGTTTTTTTCCCCCATAAAGGTATTTTTTCCTGCTTCCTCTACTTTTGTATCAGTTTAAAATATGGTTTTTGTAACTTGTTCTACCTTCATTAAAAAAAAAAGTCCTGAAGATGTCAGCAGTAGGAGGGTGGCACTTTGGGTGCTTAAAGGCATTAGCTGCACTGCAGTGCTCAAAGGCATGAGCTACCTTTCTGTCCCGTGTTTAAAGAGGGAATAATGACTGAAATCTTCAGCATGAAAGTTCCTAATCACTGCCTCCTGAGGCTGAGCAATGTGATGTCCTCCTCCATCAACTTTTTCCAGCCCATTAAGAGAATAAATAAATGCTGCTTGGAGAGTGACTGAAGAAATGTTTGATAAGGCTTAAAAGAATCAGTTCCCTTCCCTGTAGATGGGGAGGGGGAGAGTAGGGACAGGGAGGGGAACAGAATGCACTGAATCACCTATATTTCTGATTGCTCACATGTAGCTGTTATTTGGACACCATAGGAATAAGAAGTCAATGAATTTCTTAACCTTAGTATGGGAAGTATTCTTTATCATATGCACTGAAGTATCCGATTTGTTAGCCTGGCAATACTGGGCAGACTCAACAGAACCCAAGAAAACTGAAAAAGGAGTGTCCTTGGTGGGGAGGGACATAGCGTTGGTTAGGTTGGATGAGTCTGGGACCTGATGAGGAGAGTCCATATTTACCAGAGTTAGGAGGGGAATGAAGAATCGTAAATACTTTTTTGTACAAGACAATGTAGAGGTGCAGGAAGTTAAGTGGGAGAAATATCTATGCTTTTGCTGGTTTTCTTGATTTTTGTCCGACATGTGACTCAGTGCATTGTCTTCATCTTCCACCTGAACTGAGGCTCGTGCTTTTACTTAATCCTCCTGTCATGAAGTATCCCCTTCCTCTAGGCCATGTCACTGCCTCCCAGCAAATTATTCACAAGAAGATACTTTTTTCTCAGGAGTAGTCGGAACTTCTTCCAAAGTTTTCATTTGTGTTCAGTTATGTTTCCAAACATAATGTTCTGGAAGAAGTTGATTTTGGCAGGATGCCTTCATTCCTTCCTCTTTTTGGATTTTTCTAGGAATCAAATGGCTTTGGTCATGTTCAGTAGTTACTGTTTTCCTATGCCTACCAAGATGAAACAGGCTCCAGCCTTCTAGTTTTTTTCATTGGCTTATGCACAAACATTGATTTCAACTTGTGTGTATTAAGGCTATGCCTGCCTTTGAATCATGAACTTTTAATTAGTTTTAAACAGGTTAAAGTAATTTTTAATTAGTTTTAAGGGAAGTGAATTAAGTGCTAAGTCACTGAAGTTACTTCAGCTAAAATTTGAACCTGGTTTTGTACCCAGTTGTGGGTGAGAGAGGAGGGTTTCTCTTTATTAGAAAAGCTTAGTTGGGAGGGGGGATAGGGAACGAGGAAAAGCAACTGCTTTTGAGAGACCTTTGGGCTCAGACTTGGCATACTAATCTGTACTTTTGACCTAGCAATGCATTCTAAACTTGAAGACTATTCAAGCAACATCCAGGTTTTAGAGTAAGGGATACTCAAATTTTTCTGGAAAATATGATGTTCTGTTTTGTCAGTTTCTAATACATGTCATATTGCCCTTTCTCTCTCAATTCATTCTTTCTTCCCTCAAGGATTTGCTTGCTTTACCTGTTGCCCACTCCTTTTCTTCTTTCTGGTGAATACCATGTACAACACATAGAATGACTTCAAATCTTCAGTATGACTCAGCTGTGCTTACGTTACTTAATAGGACATAGGGGAATAATTTGGTTTTAGGAAGTTTCCATATCAGATTAGTTACGATCCTTCATCAGAGGAGGCATCCTTCCATTACACTGTCTTGCTGTCCACAAAAGCCTGTTTCTGGTAAAAAGAAGCTCAAGAACCACTTCTTACATTATTTTGATTTTAGATTCTAGATTTCTAAAATCCTTTGTCAATTACAAGAGTTATTTAACTGCCATAACACCTGCTTCACTTGGGTATTGGGTTTGTCTGAAATGGAGATAATTTTCCCACAGGTGCCCTCACAGTGCTGTGCATTGCATTGGTACCTACAAAGGTGTTGACACACCAGTGTTTTGGCTGCTGCTGAACAGCTCTGCACAGCATCAGCAATGTCTCTCCATCACTCCACCCTCCCACCAGCAGCCTGGGGGTGGGCAAAATCTTGGCAGAGGACAAAACCAGGACAGCTGACCCAAACTGACCAAAGGAGTATTCCATACTATATGACATCTGCTCAGATATAAAAGCTAAATAAAGGAGGAGGAAGGGAGAGCATTGGTTATTTATAATGTTTGCCTTCCAGACAACTGTGGCATGTGCTGCACTCTTGCTAACAGGGAAGTGCCTGAAGGGAAGTGGAGAGTAGAGTTTTTTTGTCTTTGCTTATGTGTGCACAAACTTTCACTTTTGCTTTACTAAACTACCTTACCTCAACCTATGAATTGTTTTCCATCTTTTCTCTTGCCTGTCCAGCTGAAAAGGAGGGTAGTAGAGCAGCTTAAGGGGCATCTGGCCTCCAGCCAAGGTCAACCCACAAGACCATTCTGCCTGCCTGTCTGAAGTGACTGGCAGAATCTATCCCAGCCTACACACTATCCTGAGATGTAGTCATGGTGACACATACTGCTTGTGCCTGTAGTTAGGCCAAGTGTTAAATGGTGATCTTTGTCTATGAACAATTTTCAGGGAGGTGGAAAGGAGAGGCATCTGATAAATGAAAGCCTATCATTTCTGAGCGCAGATAGAAGAACAACAAGAGTATGTTTTTGTGAGTTTGTTTTATTTACTGCTTGAAATAATGTAGAGGTCGTAACATCCTACATAGTAATGGCACTTAGAGTTGAGCAGAGCCACAGTCACTAAGAATTTTGTCTGTTGTAGGCATGAGGAATATCTTGGTCACCTATGAGGTACTGAACAATACACCTACAGCTTGTGATAGAGTTGTTCACAGTAGTGTCATATTTGTTACCTAATTATATCTTTTCCAAACTCTAAAGAGTAATTTAGAATGGAATGAATAAGCATCGTGCAGAATCACTGTATTGTGTTACTTAGAGAGCTGTTAAATATATTGATATTATTACATCTGTGTCTTTCCCTCAGTGCTTTTTTTTTTCCCCCCCTTGGTATGATTTGGTTTCTTCCTTATTTGTGCCCTTTTTGTTGAACTCTAATGTGTTCAGAAGAGTTTCTTTCTCTTTCCTCTCCCTGAGTTTTTCTCTATATACTAAAACTGAAAAATGAAACATGACAAACTATATGGGTAAAGTTACAATAAAGGTTGGAATTTAAAATGGATTTTCTTCTTTTTTTTTT
>VWYO01020832.1:0-38178 GCA_013400275.1 Rhadina sibilatrix
CTGATGTTTCCAATTTTTCTGCCTCCCAATAAAAGATCTGAGCAGCTTCACATGTCAGCTCAAAAAAAGGGAGCTGATGGAATAAGCTCAAGAGACACCATGGTTTTTTTTCTATGTGATGTTTTATCTGAAGAGTCCAACAAAGATATCCAAGTATTCTTTTTCTTTTCTTTTCTTTTCTTTTCTTTTCTTTTCTTTTCTTTTCTTTTCTTTTCTTTTCTTTTCTTTTCTTTTCTTTTCTTTTCAGCTGGAAAGAAACCTTGATTGTATTTCAGTTCCTTTAATTATTTTGTCTAGCAGTGAGATCAAAGGCCTAGGTCTCAAAAGGAATCAGTCCTGGGCCAAGCACTCCAAAGTGGGTTCTCCAAGTTCATAAAAAAATACCATATTTAGTCATCTAACCTAGTCTGCTCTTCAGAACTGTTTGGGCCTGCTGCTCTCTAGCCAGACATGGTAAGCTGCCCCAAGATTATCAGATGACTTGTGCTGAATGAGCAGTGAGTACTTCTAAGCCTGTTTTCTGTGGGCTTCTTTGGGGTAGTCCCAGATAATCCTGAGGAGTGGCTATTTTTTGTTTTTCAGTATCAACTCAGTCTCTTTCTGGTCAGGTCTCTGTTGGGGTGGCTGTAAGCGAAGGACTGGAGGGAGGTGGGAGAAACAGCAACTTCCTCTGCCCACTTTAATACTTTGAGCTTCAGCTGGCTATGTGGTGATGCAGTTTTCAGATGATGCTTTCATCTGGCTCCCTTTTCCATCCCTCTGTCCCTGCATTTGTTACTCTTTGTGCATGTGGATACCTCGAGCCTCTGGAAGGGCCCTGTGGAAGGATAACACCATTAACAACAGTTTAGGAAATGGAGGTTCATGGAATGGGGGCCAACTTCCCTACTTACAAAGCAGTCCCTGTAGGTTGTAGGAGGGATTCCTACAACCAGCTCAGGGGCTGACCATGAGTCTGGGCACTGAGCTTCAGGCTGCCACACTTGGAAGGTGGGTCGGTACAACTCATTAACGTTATTCAGGAAATCCACAGCAGAGTCAAGAGACAAGAATACAGATCTCCTGTAAGACAAGCTTTAAATCTAATGCCCAAATCACCAGCATCCATCACACAACATCCTTATCTCTTGAGTTGCACGAATTATAAGAATGACTGCCCTAGAAATGAAGTAAAGGAGCTGAACTTCTCTTATTTGGGACCCAGAATGCTTGTGTCTTCCACATCCCAGATCTCTTCTAACTGAGCTGGGTATTTCCCAGATCCCTCTTCTTTCTGTGGCCACCACCATTCTCAGTAATTTCTATTTTAAGTCTGTCTGGGGTGCCGTGGCTTCTGCAGCCTGTACTGTTCCTTCACCACCCTCATCCTAGCTCCTTCTGGAAACTCCATGGGTTTTGCAATACTTCAACATCAGCTGTCAAACCACAGTGTAATGAATCTCCTGCAGCACTTCCTTCCCTAAGCAGCTGTTTACAAATCCATCATATCTGGCCCATGTTTTAAGACTTAATTTGAAGTGGAGACAGGAGGTCTGTAGTCTGTGTGCCATGACTGACACTGGTAATGGCCAATAGAGGCTGGAAGGAATCTCCCTGCACATCCTCTGTGGGCTTGTGTGGGCTTGATGAAACCTATGTGATGAGTGTGACTGTACATAAGCTCTCCCCTAGGAATGCTTGTTTGGCTGTAGAGAGAGGAACCATCTTCTTTTGTCACCTGCAGAGCTGAGGTTACAGAGTAAGAGGGGAAACACAACTGAATAAATACGGAACTTTCTTCAGCTTCTTCCTTGTAAGCCTCAAAAAATACCATGGTATTATCACGACCCCCAGCATCTGAGAGATGATGTTCTCTGGCATCTATGGGAGCACTAGGAGCTGCCAGCAGCCCCAGAGCCTCCAGAGAAGCAGTGGGCAGAGATTAGGGCTGATCTGGGCAGCAGAAGGCCCTTCCCCAGAGGCATCCTGCAGCAGATCTTTTCTGCTGCAGCTCCCAGCCTGGTGTATTAATTGAAATCACTATTGTAACATCACAATGCCAGGTGGAAAGTGCTGGAGGTGTAAAAGCAAACAGGTCTGCTGTCCATTGAGCTCTGCTGGATGGAGCTCAGCTTCCAGAGAAGAGCTGGGGTCAAAGCTTGGGTCTGTGTGCCTGGGCAGGTAGCAAAGACCTCAGCCTGCTCTAATAGTAGGAAGCCTTGACACAGACCCTGAGGAAGGCAGTTTTTGTAGGTGTAAAACTTCCCAGTCTCAGTAAGAACATCCATATAATTGGTGATCATGGCCTAGAGGGGTGCTGATATCTCCTTGAGTCATGCTAATTAATCATAGAATTAATTAAAGGAAACAGTTTGGGCTGGAAGGGGCCTTGAAGATTCCAAAGGGACCCATTCCAAAGGACAGGGATGCCTCTCTCTCGATCTGATTGCTCAAAATCCCATCCAGCCTGGCTTTGAACACTTCCAGGAATGTGGCACCCACAATATCTGTGAGCAACCTGTGCCAGTGCCTCACCACCCAACATCTTCCCAGCACCAAATCTAAATCTCTCCACTTTTAGTTTGAAACCCTTCCTTGTCTGTCACTCCCTGCTGTGTAAGCACTATACCAGCCTGTTAAGCATGAGCTACTTGAGCCCACAATAACTCCCTTGGAGCACTTTCTTCTCAGACACCCTCCCTGCCATGTGTTGTGCTCTCTGTAAATAATGTCCTTGGGGTTCTAACACCAACCAGGCTGGGACAACAGGGAGCTGCTCTCTCTGGATGACTTTGGGAAACTTCCACCATGCCATGCTCTGCTTTAGCTGTGCTGAAGTTTCTTACCTCCTGCATGGAAAGACTGAATCAATATTTTGCTGTCTCTTTTCTTCTCCCCTCAGCCATTTCTGCACATGTTTAATCTGTTGGCTCTTCAGGCCAGGTCTACTGCTCACTAAGCCACAGTGGCATTTTGATCTTGCCTGGGTTACCTCAGGCCTCCTGTGTTACCCTTGGTGATGATGGACTGGGGTTTGATGTATCTCCTGAGACTGGGATAATCCAGCTCCTGTGCTAGGCAATTGTTTCTCTTCTCTGTTCCCCAGGGTCCAACAGTAAATTAGAAGTTTTTTTGAGGCAAGGACAGTATTTCAAATAAACATTAGTAAAATACGCAGCACATTGGTCTCTGATAGACATTCTTAGGCTTTAGTGGATACAAGTATTTTATTAATACTGGCAATAACAAGAGCATAATAATAATGGGATAATAATAACAACAGCCACAGTCTAATACGAAACCACTTTCTGTTGCTTTGAAGTCAAATGAAAAGATCCCTTTCTAATGTTTATTTGAAATATTTTTCACTTTTGTTCATCTGGAGTTTATTTACATTTCAAGATTCTCAGGTTTTTATTTCAAAATTTTGTAGATTGATAGTTTTTTAAAAAAAAGAAAGCAGAGAAATGTGGATACTTTATTTTCAAAATCTAGAATTTCACTTAAATCTGAAAAGAGGATGTCCAGCTGTTCTCTGCTTGAACTTTCTTATGTGTAGGATTTGAATGCCATGTGTTTAGTGTGAGAACTAACATTTTAAAAGCTAAAAATTTTCTCTTTATTACAGAATGTACATTCTCAGTCCATTTCTTTCTACAGTAACTGCACCCCAGGGTTTCTTTAAGCAAAGCTAAGACCCCCAATGCACACAAATTTCACTTACTAGCAGGAGGAGAGCACGGTCATGTGCATGTGACTTTTTCAGGATGGCTGTGATTGAGTAAGTGTGGTAGAACACATTAAGTGATGCAAGAGTCAGCGCCAGTGCAACTGATTTTCTTCAGGCACTGGGGTTGTGCTCTGTATCTCAATTTTTACCAGCATAGTGGCTTGTGTTATTGCTGTGCCGTTTTATCCTGAGCTGTAACTCATGCTTAAACTTCCCAGATGGCCCTGGGCCAGACCTCTGCTTCTTGGGTGTTTCAACCAAAGTTTGCACAACAGGGACCCAGGCTATGACTGAATCCTCTCATCACGTAAAGAAATATTGTTGTAGTTAACAAAAGAGGAAGGAGCTATCCCAGAGAGATTTGAAACATTTACAGCAACCTATGACACTGAATGGCAAGTTGTGTGGGAGTGTTGCTGCTCTGGTTGGGCACTGGCCACTTCAGAACCACTGTGGCATAAGTGCCACTGAAGAGTTAAAACCTAGTAAAAAGATGTTACTCTAGTGCTCATCACTATGACAACAACTGATCCTTCAACATCTTCCCCAAAAAATTCTTTTTCCATGTTGTTTAATTATGAACATACCAAAGTTGAGACTTCATGCTAACACACACATAAATATTGTGCTTCCACATATGAGGATCTTTCACTCCATTCTGTTCCATTCTTGAGGGCACTGTAATAATTTATTCTCTCTGCCTTCTTCTTCTTTTTGTGTAATTATTACTCTTTAAGTTAATCACTTGCTGAAAGTAAATAAATTCCTCTCAAGGTCCTGAGCTGCAATTTTGTCGTGTGGAGGGCAATGGGTTTCCACATTACTCACTCAGAGTGAGAGTACTTCTAATTCAAATCTGTGACGCTGCATGTTCATTTTCCTTCAGCACCCTTTGACCAAAACTTGTTGAAATTAATTGTGCTGCACTGATTTCATGTCACGGAAATATGAAGGAGAAATATTAATCAGTTTATTAAAAATCCAGCAAATGTCAGGGTATTACCAGCCTTAATTAATATGTGTTTAAATTCTCTGCCCTGGGCCCTCTAGTCTTTTATTTTGTTTAAACTGAAGCTTGACATTTTCAGTCAGCGCATTATTGTCTAACAGCAGGAGAGTGAAAGCTATACCCCTTTCCTTAAACACACCAGGCTGTGGAATGTGCTCTGTCTCTCTCCCATTCCCCTCCCATTTGTTAGGTACTGGACATGAGACCCTGACTCTGTTTGAGAGATTGCTTTCCTTTAGACTAAAAGGAAAGAGTCAAGCATCAAACCACCCCTGTAGCCAGAACCCAAAAGCTATATTTCAGGGCTTCAGTAATTGCAGTGGGTAAAATCTTTCAGTGCTGTCAGGAANNGTTGTTAAAATTTTTTAGGTTCTGAGGTAAAAATTTTTTTTTTTTTTTATTTTTTTTTTTTTTTTTGGTACCAAACCAATAATACTGTGTATTTATTGGTTCAGAGATTTTTTAACTTACACCATAAATTATAGCTAAACAAACTGAACTAAAATTCCCAGGTCATAGCGACTGATGGTTTTGTCCATAAAAATGGATAAAAGCCAGAAGGAATATTTTCATGCCACCCACAAAATATTTCTGCTGGGAGAAAATTTGACTTTCTCACTATGGTGTCATCCTGACACCATGCCCCTATTATCATGTGCTTTCTCCTTCATGTCAGTTCTTCTAATTGGTCCCAAAACCATGGAGCAGTGGCCCCAGTGCTGGCATCAGGCAGCAGTTACCCATGTGGACATACATTTCTGTCCTAAGCCTGCTCTCAAATGGTTTAGCCTAACCCTGCTTTGGAGATGGGTTGGAGAGGGAAATTTTGCACGATTATGTAGTGACAAAATAAAGGGTAATGGCTTTAAAATGAAAGAGGTCAGAAGGTTTAGGTTAGATATTAGGAAATAATTCTTTACTTCAAGAATGGTGAGAACTGGCACAGAGAAGCTGTGGATGCCCCATCCCTGGAAGTGGCCAAGGCCAGGCTGGATGGGACTCTGAGGAATGTGATCTAGTGGGATGAGTCCCTGCCTATGACTTGGGAAATTGTAGCTAAATGGTCTTTGAGGTCCCTTCCAATCCAAACCATTCCATGATTCTGTATTTCTAAACCAGAATAGGGAACACCCCACCTGCGGCACTGATGAGGAGTTGTTACTGAGCCTGCACTCCTACCCTAACTCTGCTCTGTGGAGACGTGTGTTTGTCATTTGCCAGGGTGATATATTGATATATATGATATATATTGAATATAGGAAATATATTGAAAATAGAACACAGGCAGGTGGGTACATTATGTCTGTTACTTAATAGACCTCTCATTTGGCTAGTCCTCGTTTGCATCAGCAGTTTTATTTGCTCTCACCATTTGGTCAACCTACATTTTACCTTGGGGAATCATGGGTTAATCCTGCCAAGCTCACCTCACCTATAGCTCACCTCCCCCAACCCCATTCTTCAGTTGTGCCTTCAGGCTCGTTCCAGCTGGACTAAACCATTACAGAGGCTGTGCATGGATAGTTTCTTGTGATCCTGGGTCTGTGTATGAAAGTATATTGGTCCTTTCTGGTTGGGTGGGCCATGAGAATTCCACCTGTCTCTTCAGGCATTGGCTGAACCTTTCTCCCAACCTCTCTACAGCAGGAAAACCTGGGTTTAGTTTGGCAAGTGTCCTCCCACCTGCACATATTTTGCCCCACAAGACTCATGAATTGGGCTGTTCTCTGCCTTCCAAGCCTGATTTTCCTTGGCTTCTCTTCCTGCACTGTATGATGTGGAAAGAAGTCTCCAGTGATTCCATGTAGATGGAGATGATGTCCATAACCAAAATATGTTCAAGTGCCTTTCCCTTCTGAGGTGGACGCCTTTGATCCGCTGTTACCAAACCTCCTGAAATGTTTTCTGGCTTTGTTCTGACTTTCCATAATCCATCTTTTTTTGTCTAACCTGGCTCTAACACAATGATCAAATTTTCACTGTCCTCTGTCCCTGTGCCTGTCTGGATCCCCGTGGATCCCAGCTATCCAGCTTCTACCAGCACAGCACCAAGCTGCCTCCTTCTCTGGGAGCCTCACAGCCACATGAAAAGTCTTCGTTCCAGCAAAGCAAAAATGTTATGGTGAAGACTGATTTTCTTGGCCGGGGGTGAACCACATAACCACAAACCCATCCTTCCTGACACTCTGCTGTGCCTCTGCTTATCACCCCATGGGCGTGTGGGGATCAAAACCACCATGGCCTTGGGCAGCTCTTCCTACGTGCACCACCCCACATCAAGGGTTCTGAGTGCAGGGGGGGACAGCAGGCAGAAAGGAAGTCTGGAACATGTAGAATCAGCCTGCTCAGTGAGCTGTGGGGCCTCAGGAGTCATATGTCCTGCAGCTTTGTGTCTTGTGGTTGGACTTGCTCTTGTCCAAGGTTGGAGCACTGTGGCTGCTTCTGTGCCACAGTTTCTCTGAGAAACTTTGTATTTCAGGGGGTCAGGCAGGTTGAAATTCTATAGTGTCTGTCCAGTCATTTCATGTTTTGGAGCTGGTAGATGTGTTGGAACTCAACACTTAACAGTGTTTCAGATAATAGGCAACTAAAAGGTTCTGCTGGCTTAAAGACCTTTAAGATTTCTTTGTGGGTTTCTTTTTGCAGAGGAAAGGATTATTTTCCTTTTGCTAATGGTCTCATTGACATAATGTACTAGTACTTTGTGATCCCTGGAAGTACCATACTTGATTAGATCTCCTTAGCAATATAAGGTACCATATAAAAACCCTCATGAATCCAAAAGCTTAGAATTTGGGGTGCTCCAAGTCCAAATATGAATTGATCACCTTTTACTGTTTTCTGGGAACAAACCTCAAGTGCAGAAAAATTACCTTCATGGTTAAAGTCATCCCCTCCATCATTTCCACCTTTGCACATTGATTCCTTGGATCGCAAGCTCTTGGAGCACAAGAAATCAGCTTCTTTATTTGTGCTTAGCAGTGTTCAGAAAAACAAGGCTCCTAATCTGAAAGCAGCCTTTAAGGCCACTAAAAACCAGAAATACAGTTTAAATATTCCTGTTTTCTAGAGGGTTTGACTCAGCCAGCTCCGGGAAAACCCACCTTGTTTCCTTCTCTCTGCTGATGTTGGCTTGGATAGTTTCCTTTCCCTCCCTCTTCACTTGGATGAGGAGTGATCTCCCTTCCCCCAGAGACTGGGATGTCCCAGGTCATGCTTTCCCAGTCAACATGAAGCCCATGACACCAGAAAAGTGCTGCTTCTCGCACAGCATTGCTCAGGGATAAAAGCAGAAAATAAAGTATCCACCTGTCAATCCCACCTTCTCTGTCAGCCTGTACACAAGCTAAAAAAATGCTTTCAGGAAACAGTGTCATTGTTCAGCTCTGTTGCTACTCTGAGTAATACAAACCCCAGTACAAACTGGGGCTTGTAAACAAACATCACCAATGATTTCACTGCAAAAACCCTCTTGAGAAACACACTTAACATTTGGTCAGCCTGGCAGAGAGAAACTCTCCCCCAAGCTTTATAAAGGAGATGAGTCATTTCCACCACTGCCTGGGACAGAAGGAGAGTTTACTTAGCATAGCCCCATTTGATGGTTTTCTGCTTTGTGAGTCATCGGGACTTTCTTTTCAGCTGGTCACCAACAGAGTGGCTCTGCTGACAAGTGGGCTGTGTACAAGGGAGAGACAGCTCTGGCCATGGGCAGCCAACTTTCTCCTCTGCCCCGTTGGAGCAGGGGAGCCCAAGCTAGAAAGCCCTGTGCAATACTCTTGTCACTCATCTGGTGGTAGATGTGGGATTTATGGAGGGATGGCAACTTGCTTATTTCAGTTAACCATGGTTTTAAGACATGTAATCCCTCTGTGCTGTGATTGGTGTCCCTGCAGCTCCATCTGGCTCTACAGCACACAGACCTGAGTGGCGCATGGGAATAGCCTGCAAGCCAGATGCTTAACATTTATTTTTAGTGATGAATAAACTTTGTAAGCATCTCATTATATAGTCGCCTGCCCTAATTAGTAACATTCAAACAAGCATTAATCTGCAGAAATGCTTAGCGGTGCTGAGAGTTCTCAGTGGAGCTCTGAGGAGACATCTTCTCTGTGGAGGGATGGAGGGGAGGGCAGTAGTAGAAACAAATGAATGCCTGGGGCTTTGGTGGGATCTAGTTAGGTGTTCCAGGAGTTGTCAATGTATTGGGTTCTGCTGAGTGAGTTAAGTGCAACTCTTTGCTGAACTGCATTGAATGTCCAGCGGATCCCCTTAACAAAAGGGAATTTGATTTTAGCCCTGTGATTTGCATCATCATCCTGAAAAGAACAGATCATTGAATGATCTTGTATTGATCTGCAGTGATGCTGGCCCTCCCTCTGCTGCCTTCATCCTCCTGCTTTGAAATCTTGAACAGAGTGAAGGCAGGATGGAATTGCCTGGTCTTTGGGTTCCTGGTCCTCTCCTAAGCCCAACAATCCCTAACACCTGGGTCTGACTGCATCTCGTCTCGTGTCTGTGAATGAAACCTGGGCCCTGTGAGGAGCCCCATGCTGACAAAGCCCTGGTGCCACCACAAAACCTCTTGAATGTCCATCCAACCAGAAGTTTCCCATGCTGTTGGATAAAAGATGAACACCCTGTTATCTCTTGCTGGAGGAAAGCCTGTATTACAGTAGACCCACAGTCCCCCAATGTACACAGACAGTTTTCCTGAGAGGTAAAGCAATAACTCTAATGCAAGACAGAAGACATGACAAGCAAGTGGAAATTTTTGCATAAAAGAAAATACCAGAGACTACAACAGATATTAATGAACTGAGAAAACAGACAGATGTACGTTAGGGATTTGAGTGATACCTGGGAGCATATTTTACTTTATTTCGTTCGTATTTTTACATCTGGCACTTTCACTATATTAATGATTTAAGGAATAATTATTGTAAGGTTGAGTTTCCTTTTGAAAACTTTCAGTGTTCCATCCTGGAATTCATTCCAGATGCTGGTAACTAAAACTGAAGAAACATGCTTCAAAATGATAGTTTTCTCCAAGTCAGGATGACAGCAAAATATGTAAACTACCAATGGCTCTTCTAGCTGCTTGGTTCTTTATGAGCTATCTGATTCCCTTCCAGTTTGTTTAAAATTTTTACCATGCAGATGTTCCTTTGGGTGACCAATTTTTATAGTTTTGAAAAGATTATATCAGTTTTCCATGGTATTGTGTTACTGTATTTCTTGGATTTTTTTATAGCACTTGAAAGGCTAATTTCTTAATCAGACATTACTAGTGGAATGTAGAAAGAGAGGTTAAAAAGCCAAACTGGCACTGAGAATTAAACACAGGTTCATAATAATATGAAAGGAAAACAAAAAGCATCAACTTGAGGATGTTGTTATTGAATGAAAGTTGAGAAAACTGCTAGGAACATGCATTTTTTATTATTATCAAAGGTGTTAAAATATATACATAGCATATGTTTGGCACTGAATTGTTGTTACACAGTTCTGTAGTATTCAGCTGTCTTGGATAAAAACTATCACTTTGATACTGGAAAATTATTATGAAAATGTTAGTTTTGGGCCTACTAGTAAAAAGCAAAGATTGTCTTGCATGCCAGTGAGGTTTCAGTCAAGGGTTTGCACTGTTTCCAGAAACTGTCTTTGGCAGCCACCAACTTTCACCTCCGTCAATAAGCCTGCATAACATTTTGTCCTTCCTTATCCTTGTCAGGAGGGCTGATGGGGAGACAGGAGATTCGACTTGGCTTCACACCCAGAGATTCAGAGACAGATTTCAAACACCACTTCAGGTTTATAAGTAGCAACTGAAAGGGGATTTAAGGAACGCTGGTACAAACATTAAGAAATACTCAGAAAGAAGGAAAAAAGCCATTTCCCACTGTAGGGTTATTCTGTTTTGTTTCAAAGTAAACATGAATGCTGTTATACTGACACACAGCTTACGTAGATGCATGGTTTGGGTCCAGTCCAGTGCTACCATAATTGCAACAGCCTCACCAGAGGCAGGTTGGTTTTTTTTTTTCAACCATTCCCAAAATCCAGGTTTCTTCAGCTCAGGATCTTGAGCTGGGCTCATCCCTCCAAACAGGTATGCTGTTTCCAAATTCTTTAGAGAGTATCTTATTTCTGGAAGCTCAGGATTCAGAATGGGCCGCCTATTTCCCGCCGAGTAGTTTCCATTGAGTCATATCATGTTCATGGGAACAAAAAAACAAACCAGAGCTGTGTTAGTTTATAACGCTGTGTAAATGTTACGTAACTTGGCTTCTGAAAGTTTTCTTTACCTTCTTCTGGAGCGCTGGAAATTGGCCCCAGCCAGCGGCAGGACGCAGAGCTGGTTGTGTTGGCGCTCCAGCTGGTGTTAGCATTTTCTCTGGAGCCTTTTCAGGGAGTCCTGCTCACACAACCAGCACTAAATCATCAGGCTCAGGGTCAGGCATAAGTTTTTCATCAGATGACAGAGTCAGGGACGTGTCACCTCTTCTTTGCCTCCAGCCAGTGCACGGAGCACAACCCACCGCTGAGGATCACCCAGGAATTAGCACCTAGCAAATTCCCTTGCTGCTTGCAGGAGCCCTAGACATCTCTCTGTCTGTTAGCTTTCCTGCTCTCCTCCTGTTTTATGTTGTAGTTTGTGGCTTTGGGTCCTTTCTTCAGCTTGTTTTAAGCTTGTTACAAGTTTTGCAGCTTCCTCTGTGTATGAGTGGAGAAACAGAAGCAGAAATGCTCCATACCTTACATTTCCGTCACTTTTGCAGTTGCAGGGGACTTGGGCTCATTTTGGCCCTCCATTCCTGGGTAGAGATGTACTTTGCAGCAGGAAATGTGTAAGTGTGACAGAGAAGCACTGATCTTCTCTGTGCTGAGGTTTTAGTGCCTGTTGTCAGGGAAGAGAAAACTGCCTGCTCTGCTGGATTGGAGATGAGTACAAGTCCTCAGACATGATGATTTTTCTGAGTCATTGGGAAACCACTTTACCAACTTATTGCTGTCCCCTGCTTTTCTAAACACTCCTTAGTGCTGAATAGTTGAGCTGTTGCCCAAAGATCTCTGCCTGCAATACCGTGCAAAGGATTTTGGAGCAGAGGTGCTGCTTGGGCCTGCAAGGAGATGTGAGATTTCCTGGGGGAGAGCTGCCCAGAGTGGGCCAGCACTAGCCAAGCCTCCTAAGTGCTTCATTTCCACTGCTATGAAATCCATGCACACACAATGCTGTGAGCCAAACCACAGGTCGCAAATCAGATTTACTTCTAAAAATCACCAGCAACCCAAGCTGGCGTTTTCCCTTTGGTGCATTTTGTTTCTCAAGCTCTCCAGGAAGTGGGTGGCTATCTCGCCTTCTGCTCAGTAGGCTTTGGGGTCAGAGCAGCTGCCTGACCTCAGGTACACATCCCTAAGGCTGTGCCTGCACTCAGCTTGTACTGAGAGAGAGCAGTGCTGAGAAGGCCAGTAAGAGCTGAGTTCTGTCTGGTACAAGCAGAAATAAGTCAAGCATTTCTAAACCTTCCAGCAAACTTGATCAAAACATAACAAATTTCTTTCCTCAGCTGTTGTCTTCCACCCCTTTTCCTCCCACTTCTGCCTGAATTAAGTGAAGCTATCCATGGATTCACATGGGGGATTCACATGTGCAATTTCCATGCCAGTCATATGGACTCTCACTAGACTTACCTGGAACTGACTTGTTTGGTATGAAAAACTATAAATGTTTTGATCAGTTTTAAGTAAAACAAATGGACTCTAAAGAACCCAAACCTGGCACCTGTGCAACTGGAGGAGGAGAATGCTACAACCTGATGTGCTGTAGGAAAAAGGACAGCAAGAGCATATTTCCTCTGACCTCTCTGAATTTGAGGGTTGGTGGCTCAATAAATTAGGGATAGGTCTAACTCTCTGAAAAGTGTTTACAGATACCAGAATGGTATTTCTGGTTGCTGGGACTACATTTTAGATCTGGCACTTCTGTTCTTCTAGCTGCTATTAAGATTCCCATGCATTTATGCCAGGGTAGGATTGACCTTATACTGTCCTCATCTCTATTCCAAGCATGCTGAAATCAGGGAAGAGAAATGGAGACACTCTAGGTCACATTTTGTTTCCTACACTCTGCCTGCTTAAGTGAGAAGTCAAGGAGCTGACTAAAAAATAATACAGTTAAGAGAAATATAGATATTTATATAAATGTGATGTGTGTTGCAAGAAAAAATTAATTGAGAATTAATGTAATTTTCTCAAAAACACAAAATAATTTGGATTGTGAAAGGGTTATTAGGGTTGAGAAAATAAACATTTCCTGTTGTGGTTTCTGCAAAATATCTCCGGTGGCAGTTTTAGAGTCATCTGTAATTTGTGTTCTCTGGGGAAATATTTCTGTGATTACATATAGGTCTGAAAGTTACAGTAAGTATGTCTCTCTTGGATCAATGAGCCCTGGAAATCTTTATCTTCATTAGTTATAGCCTCTGTCATTGCAGGGCTCTGAAGGATACATTTAGAGTATCAAGCGTAGTCATTATAATGCAATAGGAAACAGTCTAATAAATTATCTGTCCTGTTATTGTTTCTAGGACAAATATTGGATGTAGGAAAGATTTATTAGGCGGATATATTTGTGAATTTATCTTATAAATTAAACTTTTTGGAAACTGAGTCTATTATTAACACCAAGACCCCACAAGGATTTAATTAAAGGCCTATTAGTCAAACTAATTCCTGACATGACATAGGTTTGTATTACACAAACATATTTGACTTTCCAAACACGCTTGTGAGATTTGGCATTTTGCTGAGAGATACTTATTGATAAACATAACTGGGAGAAATTACTGAAAAGAAATTCTGGCTTCCACTGGACATATAAATTACCTCCTATTACTGGTGCCTGGGAAAAAAAAATGAACATATTGTAGAATAATTCACTGTTATAAAATCACTTCTAGTAAGAGAGATTCAGCATATTGGACGCGACCTTATATTTAGAGAGCAAAAGGATAAGGGCCACACACACTTCCAAACCAGACTCAAATTTTCAAGATATGAGCGTGAAAACTCAGCCCGTGCTGTAACAGAGCAAAATGTCAAGAGGAGCTCAGCACCACTGGCAGCAACACAGACCTGGGAGTTGGGATACCTGAGCTCCCCTCCCATCTCTGTCACAGACTGAATCATAAAACCACAGAATGGTTTGGGTTGGAAGGGACCTTAAAGATCATCTGGTTCCAACCCTCTGCCCTGGCCAAGGACACCTTCCACCAGACCAGGTTGCTCTTTTCCATATGATGTTGGGATTTAAGCCAGAGTCCTGTTTGGATCTTGCTTAGGACCTTGTGATTGCATGTTTCCAGGGCTGTAGAGAAACCAGGCATGGTCTGAATCTTTCATCACTCTTTTAAAAGCAGAAAGCACTGGCCATGATATCTCCCTGGACCAATTGCTGGGATGATTGTGCCATTTCATGCTCACCTGTAGAATAGATATAATAGCATTTCCAGGCTCTTCTCTCTGAATGGATAATAGAACAGAGGCTGGGAAAGGTGAAGTCATAATGGAGATTTGGTCCCTGCTTTGCCTCTGTAACAATCCCAGCACCACTGGAAGCAGTCAGGGATGGTAACTGTGCATGAGGCCATTGATGGAAGTCAGACCTGGCAGAAGTTAATAGGAACAAAGGTAATCACAGCTCTTCTCCTTTCACTCAGGGGGTTTTTACAGTCTGAGTGAACACTGCTTGGCCTGGTCTAGGTTTAGGCACAGCTGATCTGCCTTGGGGTCTCTTCCAGTGCTGGTTTCTTTGACTCTATTAGATGTTTTCACACAGAGGCTTTATAGTCACTGCTGATACATCATATCTCAGCTAATTCAGCAGACACCTTGGTACAATTAGTAAGAAGATATTCCCCTATCGCATCTAAAACGAAGCTTATTTTACAGCTTCTTGGCATAGAAAGTGTTTTGCTAACCCCTTACACCAGAGCCATAGAGGTAGAATTCATCAGATTAACATTTTAGCGTTGTGGCTTCATCAGAAGAGTCTGTTATGGTCTGCATCTCCTGGAAGGGCAGCCATCCCCTTCTAACACCCAAGTATTGGTTCACGAGCACAGCAGCCAGGTGACAAAGTCAGCCTTGCTCTTACCAGAGAATAAATAAGGGAGGGTTTTCACACCAGTTCCCATCTATAATCCTGTGGGGTTTAGTTGTGGTGGCTCAGTTTTGGTGAGTATGACAGAGGCAGAAGAAATGAACCTTGTCCTCCCACTGCTGGTGCATGGATTGTGCTGACAGTGGGCAAAGGTGCCACATGTCACCCGTTCTGTGGTTCAGGCCCACCCTGGTGACAAACTGCTCATGGAGGAGAATGGCTCTGAGCCAGCACACTGGGCTGGGGGATTTTCCATGAAAATGTAATTAGTGAGAAAGCTTTCTGCAGCCATCCTCAGTGTTCAGTAAAAGCATGGCTTGATGTTTTAAAAATTTATCCAAAGATGCTTTTAAAAAATCCTGCGTGTTTATTCAAACTATTGTTTTTCCTTTACCAAAATCTATATGGAAAAAAAAAAAAAAAGTATATTTTGGAGATTTTTTTTTTTTTTTTGGTGTATAAAGAAACCAAAGTCCTGCTCTTGTCCTGTGCCCCTAAAAACCTCAGTGCAGAAGTCTGTGGAATTTTGTAAATAGTTCAGGGGTTTGTTTCACATCACTTAGGACAGGACTGGCTTTGCAAACAGACAAACAGAAAATGTAGGCTGAATTCTTGTTTGTGCTGCAACGAGACCTATTGGTGAGACTTCAGTGCAGAAAATGTAAGGGAAGCAGAGTAGAAACTGAAAAAGCATCCACACTTTAGAGAGTTACAGAGATGAATAAAGTCATTGTCCATCACCTCAGCTCTTCCCTGGACAAAGTAATCCTAGTTAACCACCCCCCATCAGGCAAAGATTAGCCTCATCTCTTTCAGCAGGGCCAAGTGGATGGACGTAACTCCATATACTTTGAAAAAGGTGAGGGCTGGAACATGACTATCATGAGTAGCCTGGATAATGTGAAGACATCAAAGGAGAAATAATTGCAGAGAAATTGGGAACTCAGTGGGGTTTTTAGGCCTGATTTAAGGCAGGAGAAGGAAGCAGATGATGTTGGCTCTAGTCCTGGCAGTGGTGGTGAGAGCGGAGGCTGTTTCAAGCCCCGCAATCCTCTGTGAGAAACTAAAGGAAATTTCTCTGCGGACTTTAATGGAAAATGTTCTCTGCTTTTCAGTCTCATTCTTGTTGAAAGTGGAAAAATTTTCTAGAAATTAAACTTCAATGGAAAACAGGGGTTTTGAAACTTTGAACTTGTCTGTTTTCCAGGAAAACCTTCATTAATAGCCAACGTTATTAGAGAGGACACATGAGTCATGAAAACCTCAAGAAATTTTCATCATGAACTAGCAAATAATGAAAAAGAAACAAATCATCTAAGAATGTGATAGAACTTCTGGGGGCTTTTATCTTCTCTCTAAATGGCAACAATACGGAAGATTTGAGCCAATATTAATCACATCTCCCAGCCTAGAAAATGAGACTGAATTCTGCTGCCAGCCCACTGGGTGACACTGCTTTGCAGTCACCAGCACTGAGCCAGTTCACACCAGCCTGCCATTTGGCCCTGAATCTCCTGCTCATGTGGTATTTGAATATCATCTCTCCCTGCACCCTGATCAGATTAAGCACAGGACTTTAAGAGATTAAGAGTTGTCACAAAATCAAGGCAGAATTCATACTGTGTGTTTGCAATGCACTGGAAAGAAAATTAGTAAAGCTAATAAAAGCAAAAGGTCTTATTAATTTCTTTATTTTCTCCCAGCTTCAGCTTGGGGCCTAGAATTAACTTGTGGCAAATGCATATAAATCTCAGACTTAACTACAATTTCATCCTCCTGATCTCCTTTCTAAAGGGTTGCAAAATCCTCAATGAAAAGTCTCAGGAAACCACTAAATATCATTGCTAGTGCAGTGCCAGGTGCTACTCTCATGTCCATCAGTTGTCAGTTCTTCTCAAGACTTGGAGAGATCAAGGTGTTGTTGCAAAATGGGAAAGGTGTTTGCACCAGCAGTACTGGTGACTCAACATGCTGAGGGAAATACACTGATTGCAGAAGGTACTCAAGCACCTTTAAGATCACAGTCATTTTTCATCTTTAATGATCATCATCCCTTCTCAGGGATAGATTCATTAAAATACCTCTTTGTCCTTTGCCAGATAGTTGTGTCATAGTTTTTTTTTCCTGTGGATCTGCTGAATCCAAAGTTGGTGTAGTGATTTTGACTTTCCATCCTCATTTTGACTGCCATGAGTATTGTCAAAGATTTGGCTTTTCCTGCCACAGCCCAGGGTCTTGAGGGCAGCACTAATGCAAGTCAGTGTTGAAGACTGATCCATGTATCCCAGAGAAAGATTGCTCCTCCCAAACTCCTCTGGAAATACCAATCAATGTTGCCATCTGGAGGACACACGGCTTTACAGTAGACCCTGTTTCCATTTTATGCTGCTGCTGTGATACCCCCATCATGAAAGCCCAGCTCACCACAAACAGTTGTTACTCTGCTTTTCATGTCCCAGATTTTCTTCAGTTCCTTCTGCAACTGATTATATCTGTTAGTCTTTTTTCGTATGTTCCATGAAGCCTATCATTATTGTATTACTTTTACATCTGAGAAATTGTTGCTATCATTATTGAATAATAACAACCATATCTGATATCTTGATTTGTCAGAAATGCAAAAAAAACCCAACCAAACCCCGTGTTTCTTTTTCAAGTGATTTCTGGTGTCTTGGAAAAGCAGTTTTCCTCAAAGCAAGGGTTATGCAGCGTGGCAGACTCCGAGCAGGCAGAGCTCTGGCTTGCCCTCTTTAGGAAAGTCAAAGAGCAAATTTCTCATGAAACTGAATCCTGGATATAAAGTGCAGAGAGAGAAAGTGCTTTTACACAGGTCAGTTTAACCCCTTCATTTGTAATATTCCTAAGGACAGGATATCATCTGACAGAGCTATAGATAATAGATGTCTGCTATCATCTGGGTTTCTATAACCTGTGTGGTGAGGGTGGTGTCTCCATGGGATGGTTCACCTGACTTACCCAGACATCAGCTGTAGGAGGAATGAAGAGCTTCTCCTTTTCCCACTGACTTTATAGGGGGGTCTAGAGCAGTCTTTTCAAATACACATTCAATTTCTAGATAGCTGAAGGTGACAGAACTGAACACATATGGCTGCCAAAGCTGGGTTAAAACTCTTAGATATCTTGAGACACTAACTTCACTAATCTAGACCAAGGCATGTTCTCCCTGTTCTAATCTAAGACAGTGAATCTTTTGTGATATAAAGATAGTATTAACCTTTATAAATCTAGAGCTTATGTAATTGGTTTTGAAATGATTTTATAAACAGTCACAAGGATGAAAGAGGTAATCCAGGCATCTCTGTGTTTTACACCAGGTACTCCGAAGAAATTCACTGTTGTGGTTTACCACTAATTATATTAACTTGTATCACAGAAATGATTCTGCAGCTGTACCCCAACGTGCACCTGATATTCTGATTTATGTTGAAACCTGAAACAACAATTAAAAATAAACCCTCTGGATTTTCTGCTTCTGAGCTACTTTCTCATCACTCAGAGTATTTTTTATTTGACATAAGGTCCATTGCTCTAAGAGAAGACTTCCTCTGACCTCCATGAACTCTGGATGTGGTTCCACTTCTTGTGCTTTAGTTGAGATTATCTGGGGGATCTGTGGTTGGTGTGGCCATTCCAGCTCCTTGGGTCTGAATTAATTAGTTCTGGGCAGCAGTTGAAGTCAGCACCTTCTAGGGAAGACAATCTAAAGCACCACAGGTTGCATGAACATTAATAGAAACAGAAATAGTGCTGGAAATTACCTTCAGAGGTCATCTTTGCCTACTTCCTGCCCCAAGCTCTGCCTAAGCCTCTTGGTCAGAAGTTTGTTTAACCTGTTCTTAATGGCCTTAACTTCCAGAGATTCCACCACCTCCTCCCCAGAAAGTCTCTTCCAGGGTTTCACTGTTGTTCCTGTTTGAAAGAGTTGTTCTTCTTCCCCAGTACTTTATGCAAACTTTCCCTGCAGTGTCACACTATCACTCCCCATCTTACCCTCCACTGACACAACATTAGAAATTGCAGAGCCAAGAAAACAGAGCAGTGATTTTTCTTTACCAGTTGAGACAGAGACATCAAACACAGTTGTCAACGTCAATTTGGGCAGCACAGATGGCCCCTCTTCGAACATCAGTCAGATCAGAAAGTGATTTCTGGTTCTCAGTGGAAACAACATCTCCAAGTTGTCGGATCCTGTGAGCTCCCTGGGATAATAGCTTCCAGCAACATCCACCATGTACAGACTTCGGTGTGCCAAAGCTCCCGTGACCTGAGGGCAATAACTCCAGCAGACAGTGGCAGAGGATGGATATTGCAAGGTTCAGTGGGAGTGGTCCCTGTAAAAATTAATTGATTTTAGGACAAATTGCATCCCAGAAGATCCTGACAGTAGGATCCCAGGAGGAAATGGGCAGCCATCTATTCTCTAACCTCCACAGCTTTTGTCAGCTTGCAAGTTAGGTTCCCTGCTCCATAGGGTGTTTTTAAATCAAATGTGGGAGCCTGTATGGACACATATAGAGACATATGGAGACCTTGTGTTCTCAGGCCCAGGCTCTCCTATACTTCTTCTAATTTAAAGGAATTCCTCTGTTCCTAGATGGCCTTTTAGTGATTCATGGAGTACTCCTTCAGTATTCCTGTTTTAAAATTGGAATGCAAATTTAGCAGGGACAGTTTTGTAAGCAAAATGACATTAACTTCATAGAAATGAATTTATGAATTTATTTTAAAAGCAGCATGATTTCTTACTTGATGTCCTGCCAAGTAATCTTGTAAATAATTTTATTCTCTACTTGGTATAGTAAGGTTGAGTACAGCCCTAATTAGGTACTTATTTTTTACTTTGATGTATTAGCAACCTTCTTGGTAATACCTGTTTGTAAACAGTGTGAAGTTGGAAACCATGTTATGTTCATATATTTTCAGCAACACTGTGATACAACATCCCTTGTAAATCTCCAAACAGGCTGTCAGAGGGCCTTCCTGTGGCTTGCACCAGAGCACTGATGGAAACTGAGGCACAGTGCAGTGGTGGGATTTGGTCCAGCAGGACTCTTCAAGCCCTGCTGTGCCCCTCTCTGTGCTGGTGTCCTTACCAAGGGTGCTCAGGGGTTCAAAGATGCCTTTGCCAATTTTGTGCCTTTGTCTCCACCACTGAATCATGTGTTAAATTCAGTTAAAACTTCCCAGTGGCCCAGAAGGGCGTGGAGAGGACCTTTGTGTGCACCTCCAGGTAGATGTCTGGACAGGCTGGTACACTGTGACCACATCAACAAAACCCTTCGTGGAAGCACTTTCTGCCCACTTGAAAACTGCTGTGTTTAAGGGAATAATTTTGCTATCGCCAGTTTTCTTTTGTCTCCCTCCCCCAAAACTGAGCAATATTTCAGCCCAAATTAAATGGGCTGTTGCTTTCAGAGCAGCACATTTGACTCCTGTGTGTAACTTTGCCATTTTTGTCTTGTTGAATACTCTCTGTCAGACTATGATGAATGATTGCAGAACAAAGTAAAAAATAGGCTGAAATCAAAATGTTTCAGCTTTGTTGAGAAAACACATTCCAATTGAGCCAAAGTGGGTTTTTCAAGGAAGTTTCCTAATGGGGAAATTGTAATTGTGAGCAGGGGGAATTGTAAGCTGCTCCTGGGATTTAGTAAAAATATTTATTTTTTCAAGGGATCTTGCAGGAACCTTTTCCATAAGCGACCCCCAACAGAGATGCACTAACCCCTCTCCTCATCCTTCTGACGATCAGAATGTTTCTTGGGGATTGGACTTTGGGGATTGGGACTGGGTTTGGGAGCCTTCAGAGAGGAGCCTGCAGTTCTCACTGCTCTGCCACAATATATTGCATTTATCCCACTTCAATGTGCAAAGCGTGTCTTTAATTTAATCCAGTGAACAAAGATTTGGTTTCTAGTTCTGCCTTGTTTTCACCATATATTTTCCAAACCCACTTTTTTTTTTTCCCCATTAATGTTCACCTTTAACCTATTGATTTGCTATAAAAACAAGCCCTTTTATAAAGGAAAGGTAAAAGGAAATGAGGGAAAACATAAACACATTGCAAAAGCAAGGATTTCCCAGAATAAACCCACATATAACACAAATATATGATGTAGCTTCTTTTATTAGCACTGTAAAAAAGAAGGCAGGGAAAAATGTGAAAATACATTAGGGATTTTAAAGGCAAGCAGATCTATTAGTCATTACTGACATAAATTTCCCTTTCCTGGGGACGTTCAACCTTCTCATATCCCGTGGATGAACTCTAAAGCACCTGTAGTAGATCTGTTTTCAGTAAAGAGATTTAAACTACTGTAGATGTTTTTCCAAGGAAAATACAATGTTGACAGAATAATGCGTGGAAGAAGAGGCTACTAAGGCAGCTGCTATAAATTGCCAGCCTTGTAATCCCTCTTGCAACACGCCCAGCTTCACAGGATGTGCATTTGTCGATGCTCTACATATGGTTTTGAGCAAAAGTAATTCCCCCCACAACATGACGAAAACGAACAATTGCAAAGAAAGGGTCCTCCCCTCACTTCCCTCCCCTCCCCGAGCACTGGGATAAGGATGCTCCTTTTGGAAAGCAACATTGTGTTTTCACATGTATCTCCATCATCTGGATAGATGGCACTGGCAGGAGCTAGGACATGAGTGTTCCCAGATGTCCCCACTGGCCATGTGCTGAGGGTTGGGAAGGTCCCCTCAGGATGCCCAGCTTGGCTTGTGCTGCCAGAGAAGGTGGATCTCTGGTGGTGTCCACCACCATGGCTTCACCATTCTTCCTGTGGCCCCCCACATCTGCCAAGGCAGGAGAGCATCTGTAAGAGATGATGGAAATCTCTTCCACCATCTTGGTGTAGTTTGGCTGTTCAGCCTTTCTCCTCCAACATCCTTTTCCACAAAGCAGTTTTAATATTTTAGCCTTGGATACAATAAGGTGATTATAGACACTTCTTGCAGTCAAAGCTGATTCTGTCCTATTACAGGGTTTGTTTGTTTGTTTGTTTGTTTTGGTTTGGTTTTTTTCCTCCCAAATATTATAATTTAAGCATTCCCAGCCTTTTCTCCTGGTGAAGGCACCCCTAAACTCCACTCTTTGTAGCTGCATTATTTTTCTGACAGATCATTTTCCCTGTCTTCTTCCTTGTATGGCCGCAGAAAAAGCTGCCTGTTGCTAGTTGAGAACAACTGCTGCTGCTCAGGAAAACCCTGCTCAGGGCTTCCTCATCTGGGATGGGCTTTGGATCCCTCAGGGATGATCTGTGCATGCTCATGCATGAATGCTCTGGATCCCTGAGCTCACAAAAGTATCACTGGAACAGAACTGTAAAACAGGCAGGGGAAGAGATTTTGTGGAAGAGCCCACACCACAGGAGTGCCTGATCCTGAGGGAGCAAGAGTAGGAGCACAAGGAGGCAACCAGTGCACTCTCCCAGCTGTTGTCCTTTGCAGAAGCCTTGCTCCGTCTCTTTCTCAGCTGTTCTGGTGTCAGCTCCAAAAATTGTTTCTGCCATGTCTTGTAATCCAGTAACTTTTCCATGCAAAAAGCTTTAGCAACTGCAGCAGTGATCAGCACCCAGGACCCCTCTGTAGCAGCCTTGAGCAGATGCAGTGAAGCCAAACTCTCTTGTTCCATCTCTTATTCCCAGCAGCTTTTGAGCTGCCTCCCACAGAACCACATGGAGAGGGCTCAGGATGCTCCCACCCTGCCCCTGCTCCTGTGCCTTTGGGGACCATGAGTCAGAGCCTCTCCGGGACGAGGTGTGAACTGCAAACACCATCTCCCTTCTCCAGTGCCCACACCGGGGCTGGGGTGAGAGATCTGGGCTGTGCAGTTTGTGGGAGCAGTTCAGAAGCAGCTCCCACACTGGTGTTGCTGCACAGAAGAAGCCAAATCCCACCCGTGGCAGTAAGTGAGCAGCCAGGGCTGTGTGTCAGCATGGCACTGCTGAGCCCCATGAGAGAGGTGACAATGGGAGGACAAATAAACTGCCACTGGCATCAGGCATCAGGAGGGTTTCACTGCTTGGCAGGGGAATTTGCATTTTTTGAGTCAGGCAGACTTCTTTTCTGTTTGTGGCTTTGGGGGTTTTTTTTTTTTTTGTTTTTTTTTTTTTTTTGGGGGGGGGTTTTGTGGTTTGGTTTGTTTTGTTTTGATTGGGGTTTTTTTTTTTTTTGTTTCTTGCTTTTTTTTTTTTAAATTTACTCTAAACAGAAAGGAATGTTTCCTATAGAAATTGATTTCTATAGAGAAAGAAATAGATGTGTTTCACACACACACACAGAGACACAAACCATGCAGTTAGTAGGAATCCCACTGTCTGTGGAAAATCAGCATAGATGGATGTTTCTGGTTGTTCACAATGAGCCCCCAGGCCGATGGCTCTGGTCTGACCTTCCGCAGCATGAAAGTCTCAGGAGGAAAAGGTCTCCCCACATTCTTCCATTTTGGGTTCTGCTGTCTCCTGGGGAGCTCCTGGGGACTGTGGGATGCCCATGAGGAGGGGCAGAAAGCCCATGAGGTGGGACCCGGGGGTGGGAGCTAGAGAATCAAATACACTTTAGATTGGCAAAGCGTGGACGGCCGCAGGGCTCCCGGGCGATGCCTTTTGGCCCGGGGGTTTGATATTTACCGGTTCGCACTTGCTCTATGGGTCTGTGACCTCTTTTTGAAACTTCTTCTTTACGAGTTTGTTTTGGCTGGGCTCAGGCATTCATAAAATTCCTAGGGAACGGGAGGCTTGAAGCATGGCTTGTAAAAGGAGGAGTGGGGAGGTGGGAGAATGGATTGAGGAGGAGAGTTTTCCATTACCCTGTCATAGCCTCCCTAGCGCAGGTCTTACGCCTCTGAGCTCTTTGCAAAGCTGCAGGCTTCTGAAAAGGGGAGAGAGAAAGGGAGGAGAGAGGGGGGAAAGCTTCCTTCCCCGTTTGGGAGGCAGGATCCATCCCTAAGTATATAGGTCTTTCTCCAGTTTCCCTTGTCAGTCATCCTTCTGCAGCTTTTGGTCTTCCCAGCAGGTCAGCAGAGTTGGTGAATAGCTCGGCAAGCACAAGGCATCTGAAACAAATTAGATCTCTTATAGCCACCCAGAGACTGATGATGGATGGAGGTCTGTATTTACAGCAAAACTAATTGGCAACATACACAGACATCCAAAAAAGTATATTATTTTGCCAGACTTTGGAGTCGCTAGGCCCTTTATTTTTTATTGCAGAACATTATACAGCTAGAGATAAAAAAGAACAGTGAAAGTTTTAAATCTAATAAAAGCATTTGACTGCAGAGTAAAAATAACATACACAGAGAAGTTTGATTTGGAATCGAATTTTATTAATGGTCTTTTCTCCGCAAAATGTTTCCAATTAAAAAACAATTCTGAAGTGATGCATTAATAAACTGCTCCCCCCTCTCCTTTGGAGGGACTAAGAGTTTTAAAGGCTGAGGTGGATAAAAAAAATCCAGTGGATGTTATTAAAACATAATTTAATATAACCTAAATATAGTTCTTGCATACCACAGAGAGAGAACCGGCTGTATAATTGAATTCGAAACAATGATAGTATGTTGACTTTTCAAAGAGAAATATTATCAGATTGTAAGCTGCTGTTCAAAAGAGGGGTCTTCTTTAAACACCAAGGCATGCAAGGAGTAATAAAGAGCAAAATCAGCCACATTTCCCGGGACAGCATGTGGCAGATTTAGATTTCTTAAAGGCATGAGTATATGTGAAATTGGGAGCATGCAGTAGATGAAGAGTCTGGATTCCAACAAGCCATTTGTTTGATTTTTAGATGAATGATCTCTTTGCTTAGAAAAGAGGAGAGAAGGGAAAATACGGAGAGAGGCAGATAAATGGATCTTGCAGATCTGGTCTTCCAAAAGCGTTTGAAAAATTGTGTATTTCTATCTGTCGATGTCATTGGGCAGAGCCTGGCTCTGAGTGGTGAAAGCTCCCGTAAAGTGTTTTCCCTGGGCCGGGAGCATTGTTCCCTGATAGACATATTTGCATGAGAAGTAGGTGAGCTGTAGAGAAGGTCAAACGCATGCACGATGAGGGTGCTTTGTGCTGGGGAGGGGACCCCGATTCCCTGACCACCTACACGTCTGTAGCTTTCCTTAATTTTGAGTCGAAGTGGGAATGAGCGGAGAGTGATCAGACGATCTGCGTTAGTATCTTTCTGTGTTAAAAGTCCAACTTTCTCTTTGCTCATGCGGAAGACAAAAGACCAGGTCCCTTGCCTACCAAACACCAAAATCTCCATCATCAGGAATCCTCCTCAAGCCAGAGGCTGCAGCAGACACGGTGGGATCAGGGAGCACCCGCACACTGTGGCACCCTCAGCTGGCACAGAGCCGGAGTGAAAGGGTCCTCCTCGTCTCACCAGGCAGGGTGAAGACCTCTCTACACCCAACCATATCATTTGCATCCATTTCAACGCCCCTTTTCCCTGCAGTGCTGTGTGAAGGGATCTAAGTGCAAATAAGAATTAAACCCATGATCATCCTCCGAAGGATTATCCCTGATCGCCCATTATTACTATTATTACTGTGTTTGCCTGGGCGGGTTTTCTTATCCTAAGCTTTCTCTCTCTCTCTCTCTCTCTCTCTCTCTCTCTCTCTCTCTCTTTTTTTTTTTTTTTTTTTTTTTTTTTTTTTTTTTTTTTTCTTTTGGCTGCATCTGGGAAGCTGTCCTTTGTGTAAACAGCTATCAGAGTGAGCAGGAGTATGTGATCCATTAGCTCCGCTGAAAACACAATCATTGTGTTATTCCAAGCTGATGAAAACGTCCTCTGTAGTTTTCTCTCTCAATATCCACATGCCAATCAGCATTTGTCAGTGATATAATTTTCTCGCATAAACACATCCGTTGTGCAACTTCCACCCCGAGTAAATAGACATAATTCCAAAACCAAATAACACACTTGGAGGGGAACGGGAGATTAGACAGACAAGGAGGTGGAGGGGGAGCAGAGGGGAGTGAAACTGCAAGGAGAGATCAGCTTTAATTGCAAGGGGGGAAAATGGAAAATTCTCAGGAGCAGGCAACACGACTGGTTTATTTCTTCATGGAGCAAAAAAGGCTGGGAAGGCAAATAGTTTGGGCTATTTTTTTAATGAACATTTGTGAATGAGGACCACCATGAATTGCTGAAAGAAGGATGGCTGTTGTTTATGGAATTGGGAAAACAATTTTTTTTTCCCAATTCGAAACAGAATAGACAATACGCTACAAGTGGGGAGGTGCCATTTCCCCCGTTTTCACCAGAAGGCCTGCTCAGACATGCTACATTTCCCCCCTCCTTGTTCAAAGCTTACATAACCTCCGGGTAATTGTATCTTTGAATCCAATATTGCAGACTTATGCAAAAGAATGTTTTCCATCCCATATGTTTCCAGTGTGTTTGGTGTGTCTGTGTTTGTGTGTAAGGAAATTTGTAAAATAAATCCTTTATTTACATGAGTCCCCAGACTTGGCAGACCATGGCTGTGCCATGTGCATTCATACAGGATTGGTCTGTGGCTGTATGCAGTGTTTGTTTAAATATATCCTCTGCCTACACGCTGTACAAAAGGCAGATGTGTACATCAGAAAGCACTGTATGGCAGTAGAAAATATGTCTGTTCTTTAGAGGAATATCTTATGTGTGATCCTGTAGGAGAATTATACAAGAAAATAGGCTGGTGCAGGAGGAGGGGATAAAAAGCATACTTGTGTGTGTTTGTGTGCATATACATACATTTTGTGCGTGTATACATGCACCCTTGTGTGTCTCTCCAGGTCACAGCCCTTGCAAAATTGATGTCTGAGAGGGCTCCTACACGAAATAGGATCTAACTCTTGTCCCGAGGCAGAATCAAACCTATTAACCATTTCCCACACCAATTCAAACTGCCGAAAACGCCGTTCTCTGCTCGTGTTTGCGTCTGCACTTCTCTACGAGGACATGAACTTTAAATTCTGCTCTGCCTTACAGAATGGTCTGGGGCGATTTCAGGGGCACGGGGGACCAGCAGAACAATCCCGTGCCTCCCTCCCCGGGCGGGCAGTTTGCAGCAGCTGCCCGTACATCCAACCCACGCTGGCTGGAGCTGCTTTCCACCCCTTTTCCATCCGCCCGCCGGGCTCTCCCGCCGCCGGGGCGGTGCCGCGGGTGCCAGCCCGTGCGGCTGGGTGTGCGCTGCGGGACAGCATCTCCCCGCGTCCCGAGGGGCTGAACCAGGCTCCCCACCAGGTTTTACACAGCCCCTGCACTCTCCGAGGGGCGGCAGCATCCCTAAATGCCTCCCAGCTGCGGTGCTCACCGTCGCTGGCCCTGCCAAGAGCAATCTCGGCTGTCGCCCTCCTCGCCCCGGAGCGCCGGCCGCCCCAGAGCCACTCGTGTCCCCCGCTGCAGGGGCCGGCCTGGCTGCTCTGCACAGGGACGACGACACAAACTTTTATGTGATCCCACGGGAACCGATCTGGTTTCAAACACAAGCGCTGGATCAGCTGATTTGCGTTTTTCCCCGTTCGAGGGTCCCAGGCTAGGGGAGAGGAGAGCTGAAACCCTAAACCGCTTTGTGCTTATTTGCTTTATGATCCTGTTGGGTGCAGTGTTTACTCAAATCCGGCAAGCATCTGGATTAGATAATTTGTTGGAAATTAGCAGTGTTTGATGGTTATCGGCCCTTTCGTGATTAAAACCCGGCTGTCAGCGTCGTGTTTGGGTTTCAGGCAGGCAGGGACAGCAGCTGCAGGAATCCCCATGCTCAGAGCTGTGGGGAGCCGCGGGGCTCACACCACCCCAGAAGGGATCCATTCAAGAGCCCCCCTACACCGATGGGGTGAGAAAGAGGGGCAAAAGTGCTGAAAAAAGTTCTGTTCGGCTCCTACTGATACATAGATGAGAAGGGAGGGAAGGGGTGCGGGGGCTGTGTCTTCTGTCTCATAAATATTTCAGCTCTTCTACCAGGTCTGTGCTTTGCCCTTCATATTTACACCAGAGGTGGGCACAGCATGAGTGCAGAAAAGCTTTGCTCACTTTTTACTCTTTGTTTTGGATCTTTCCTGTCCAGGGAAGTATTTGTTCATCCCTCCCCATCCCTGAGATTCCACATCCAAGCACAAAGAACATTCATCCTCTTTCCTTCTCTTTCTCCCTCCTCCCTCCACCCTTCCCTCTGGGGTTGGATCTTGCTCCCTTTAAGTTACCTGGGGTTTTAAGGCTGGATTAAATAGTGACCAGCCCAAACCCTGCTGGAGAGGTTTTGTCACCATTATATTAATATGCACATTTTTTTCACGAGACTTCATGGAGCAGTTCAGCAAAACACTCATGGTGTAGCAGATGTTTTTGCTGGTCACGGGGAGAGGAAAGTATTAAAGACATTGTTTCATCCCCTTGGGGCCAGTGGGGCTCAGTGAGTGCAGTGCCCAAGTGGTTTTTGTAGAAGAGGGTGAGATATGTCTGCACCTTGTGCTGGGGTAGAACCTGGACTGCCAGACAGGTGCTGTGTGCATGCTCTTCCTGGTGGGATATTCACCAGCAGGAAAAGCCAAGGGCATGCTTAGGAAGTTAAATAATTACAGTCCCTTTCTCGGCTATATCAAGTAAATAAATGATGAAGAGCAAACTGTATGAATACTTTGCAGGATGGTGAGAGATGTGCATGTATAAACATATTTAAAATACAATATTTGGGCTTTTAAAGTATGCTTCGTCCTGCAGTGACTCTGAAGATTTAATATTTTCAGCTGTGCATGTGTAGATATATTCACTGTACAGTATGAACCACATAAGATTGACTCAGTCATAGTAAATGAGCAGAGCTGAAATATAAAGCACTTATTGGTTCTATCTTTTAAATATAGTGTAATATACTGTCTTAAGAAAGGGTGCCAAATGATAAATAATCTCTGCAGTTACATTCTGAAACTGGCCCCACCACTTGCTCCCAACAGTGTTTTGCTGCAGCAGTGCCTGCCAGCTCCCCTTTACACAAGTGGGGTGGGAGGTTATTTGGTCATCTTTGCATCAGCACTGCCAGGGATGTGCCAGTGCCATGGTGGGGAACCTGCAATGGTGAACCTCAGGCAGACCTTCATGCTGGCCCCACTTGGGCTGCCAGCCTCATCCAAGCAATGTCTGAGCATTGGAAATTTATGAAGGCAAACCCAGAAGGAGTTGCAGTGTCATACAGGAACGGGTGTTATCTTTCAACCCCTCATTTTCAAACTGCTGTTATGCATTGAAAAGCTGTTTCTCCAGTTTTCAGCAGTCAGCTATGGGAAATGGATCTGTCTGCAGATATGCCTGCCTGGGATGCCCCTAGGTTGATCCATTCCACGTCAGTACATCCATATGGGCCAATGCATTGTCCTGCATCCAGGGCAGCTGGGATATGGGGCACCTCTAGACCAGACTCTGTATGTGTGTGTTCTCTGCAGGCTTCTGGACTAGGGAAATTATCAAATCATCACCCTTTAAACCTTTCCAATCACTTCCCGCCCACAGCTTGATTTCTGGGGCCTTCAGATCTCCAGGCAAGTTTGCTGCCTGGCAGTAATGAATACCGCGCGCTGAGTGAAAACTCTTATCTGCACATCTTTAAATTAAACCAAACCACACACACACAGAAACCATTGCAGCCTACCCAGTGGGTTTTTGCCTTGCTGCATGTGCAGCACTTCTTATTGATGTGGGAACCGTGCAGCAGAAGAAACTCCTTAAATGTGCATCAGGAGCAGTAATTTCTCCCTGTTGCCTGCAGCATGGGCTCAGACGATATGATCATGAAAGGGGAATGATTTCCTGCCCCGTAGAATGTGATTTTATGAATGGGGCCATGTAACACGGCATAGTAGCTTTAAAAAAAAACACACCATAAAAGACACGAGAGGAGAAAACAAGTTATACACCACTCTGTCGTATGGAAAACAAAGCTGACTTACATGGATTGACTTCCTTCTTTGCCCTTTCATTGTTCCTTGATGGTAAAACTCTTGCGTTATGATTTTCAGAAGCACATAGCACTGAATGGTTTATGGTGTTTACTTAGCATATAGGACAATAGATGGAAAATTGCCATAATTTATGACGCTGACTGCAAAATAAACCTACCATCATTCACACAGAGTGCTGTTCCTCTGGATAAACAGCCACGTTGCTGCTTGGCAGGAGCAGACCGTCGTCTCCCGGGTCCTTCTTGCTGGAGCTGCACATCTTCGGGCCTCGAGCCATTGGTGTTCAAACAGAGAGGCCTTTTGACTCCAGTGGGGCAGTGCTGGCACTGCACAAGCTCTTTGTCCCTATTTAGATAAAATAAAGATCCCTGAAAGGCCTCCCGGCTCAAAATCCCCTCATGTGTTGCTCCACAATAGCTGCTGACATGCTAAAGTTGCAGAGAGGCCCCCAGCCAACAGTTTAGATGTAATATCTTGGAGCCAGGAGCAGTTCAGATGTGGAGCAGGGTCCACGTTGTAGCCCTGGTCACCGCTCTGTGTTTGATTTACTTGGAGAAGAAATCTTCTCATCCCCATTTTGATTTATGAAACCATCTCCAGAGCATCAAGGTGCGTTGGAGTCCAAAGTGACTGAACTTTGGAGCTTTTTCTGTGAGACTTCGAGTAAGGCCTTGTCTCAAGACCAGAGTCTGAGTCTTTAACCTCTTCTTAAAACTCCCTAATGATGGAGGTACCATAAACTCCAGCAAACTCTTCCAGTGCTCTCTTGTCTTTTGAAAAACTTTCAAAAGTTCTTTCAACTTCTTTCAAAGCTTGAGAACAAGACTCTTCCTGTCCATCCCGTAAGAGACACAAAGGTCTATAACCTCCTTCTTCTCACTTGGGTTTATGGGCTGTCACACTGGGGCCTCTTTGCATTTCTTAGACTGAACAAACCCACTAATTTTCAACCATTTCTCATCTCAAGTTTTCTAGATTTCTGATCCACTTTTTGTGGCTGTTGTGCTCGTCTGATTTCAAGCTGCTCTGTGCCTTCCTTGAGAATCTCCCCCAAGGTCTGGCTATTTCTGGATTTGATCAGCTCTGATCAAAAGTTGGTTATGGACCATCTTTGTGGTTTTGACTTGAACTAGATCCAAAGCAAACGAATCCCATGGCATTTTTTCCCATTGGTCTCTTGGGATGTGGCAGTTTTAAAGCAGTTGCAGAAGATAAACAAAAGAAAGACCTTCCTGGTAGCGAGCAGTGGGACAGGCTTAGCTCATGTGTCTTGCATAAGATTCCCTGGGTTATTAATCTCAGTGTGAGGCTGAGTTTTTCTCTTTGGCATGTCACACCAGCTTTTGATCAGCCAGGAGCAGTGGCACAGAGGAGAGGGAAAAACTGTACAGGTGCTGAACTTTGCCCACAGCCACACTGAAACCGCAGCCCTCCCGGTTTGCTTTGTCATGCGTCATCCAGCCACCACCAGCAACCTGCCAGAGTCCAGATAGACTCTATAAAACCCCATTCAGTGTGTCCTGTTCCACATGGGTGTCCACTCTGGAAATGTTTTTTAGCTGGTTGTAGCTTGAACAGTGTAACAGGTTATCAGCCAGACTGCTTGCATGCACGTGGTTGATAAGGAACAGACAGCATGGATCTATCTGATCTCATGTCACATCGGTCTAGACTTTTGTTCTGACAGACTAATAAGTTCTTGTGGGCAGGGAAGCTGCAATTGGGGTGTTTTATCTTGACTTCAGAATCAGTGATGTTCCATAAACCTAACAGTCCAGTCAATACTAGTCAAGCCATTCTGTTGTGCTGGGTGAGAAGTACAGCTAAGCTGGCTGCTTTATACAAACCATTTTGAGAAAAACAGACATTGTTTGCCTTTTGCATCACACTATATTATTATTATTATTACTATTACTATTACTATTACTATTACTATTACTATTATTATTATTCAAAGAACGTGTCTTTTGAGGGAAGGAACTTTCTAGTTGCACTTCAGAAAAAAAAAAAAAAAAGATGATAACCCCTCTAATAAAATTACCAGGAAAGTTTCCTCTAAGAGTGTGTCATTATGTCAACTCTGTTCAGTGGAGAAGCATTGCATTCAGTAAATATATATTCGGGAGCTACTTGGTGATCATTGACATTTGGCACTGTTCTTACATCTCTCCCTATTAGCATGTTTATGTTTGGAGTGTACTTGACCTATTTCAGAAATATTCCTCATCTTTTCCCATTATTTACTGAGCAGCAATAACCCCGGGTAGAACTGCTGCCTTTTACAGGCTGCAAAGTTTCACAGAAAAAAAGAGGCCCCTCTTGTGTTGCTTAAGTAGCTCATCTGTGAAGGTAAATATATTCCTGGATTTAATTAGGAGTTGCAGTATTAATATTTATGCAGATGAAGCTAGGTTGGGAGAGAGGCAAAAGGAGGGGGAGCAATGGTGTGTTCATCATTGCTGGAATGAACTGGCCAATTCATTCTTCATGAGAGGTCACAGACAAATATCTGAGATCTCCTGCATGAAAATAACTGTTTCACTCCTCACTCCTAACTGAGGGCTAGGACCAGGTCAGAGATCCAAAGGCACAGCTTGCAGCAAAACCTTGTTTTGTTTTCTATTTAAATGCTATTTTTCATGCCAAAACAAATTTGAAGGCCAAATGACACTGTTTTGAAGACAGATCCTCTATGGAGTATGGAGAAGGGAATTTCAGAAGCTGGAGCAACAGGGGAGTTCTGATCCATTCCTTGCTGGGTATGATTTTCATGTGCTGCAATACTTTTCTGGATATTACAGTGTTTTGAGGCATGCAATGAAAATTCAGTACCTTCCACTCTTTTGTGATTGATAATGGAAAATTCAGCCATAATGCTTAGCATTCATACTTTGAAGCTGTACCATTTTAAAGTACCTTCTCATTATAGTTATCAAATACCTTTTTATTTCCAAAGTGTTAAGCTGGAACATATTGTCCACTTTCAAATTCTCAAACACAAGAAAAGTATTCGAGTCTGCACTGACCCTTGAATCTCAGAGGCAATTCAGTTCTTTCTGATCTTGCCTTTTCTACACAGATGAGATAGCAGAAACCTCCTGGCTTGGACCTGACTTGGTTTTGTTTTTTTTTTTTCACTCTTGCTCTGACATTGCACCCCTTACAGAACTTGGTTAGAAAAAGTTTGGAGGTACAAAAAACAAGGGAACTGGAGATCCATCCTACATGAGTGGTATCACTGTGAGCTTAAATATGAGCATGAATTGTTCAAAGGTGGCATCTTCATGTTGATATAACGTGTGATGGAGAGTCCTGGCACATATAAATCACTTGGGAACACAAAGCTGTCAAAGGCAACATGGAAAACATGCTTTTTCTTGCTCAAAGAGCAGTTCACCTCTTTGTTCTCCCTTTTGTACCCAAGCTGCACCTGCCCTCTTTGATTTTAATTATCAGGTACTGGGGGAGCACAGGGAAACAGACTGTGTTAGAAAGCATCACCTTCCCTTCAGGCTTCAGCTTCAGCTCTTTGTTCTGCTCTTATAAGGTAATTTGATGCTAATAAATCAGCTCTCTGGTTCACCATATTTAAGATGCTTCTAGTGATTGGAAAAATAATCACACTCATGTCTATTTGTTCCCTGTCTTTGGTTTGCTCTGTGCTTTTCTTCCATTCTCTGTCAAGACCAACACTGTTACCTCCATCCTGGAGATCAGCTTTTGCTCCTGTACAATTCAATTGTTTTGGACAGCAAAGGGGAAAGGGCTCCCAGTCCTTTGCTTCTGCTTTTTGCTCTGCTGTGGAAGTTGCTTCTATCCAGCATGGTGCCACAAGCCTGCCCCACTCCAAGGTGTAGAAAGTTGGAGATGGCCACTAGCTCTGCACAAGCCTGAAAGCAGTCCCTGGCCCCATGTCTGCCAAGGGACAAGGGGTGTCCTTCCCTCACATGGCAAGACATGTTGCACAGTCATTCATCACCTCCTACCCACTTGGGGACTGCAGCCTTCCAGTTGCAATACAATAGACCACAATGTCACCCTGCCACTCTGCAAAATCTGCTGTCAATAGAGTTACCTGCCTCAGGCAGAGACTGTGACTGGGGCTGGCAAATGAAGTTGTGTCCATACTTAAAAATAGACCAAGCCAGGATGATCCAGATCTCAGAGGAGGCAGCCTTGACTCCACAGGAATGGCAGAATCTGGCCATAAATAGTGTGCACCACAAAGACAAGCAGGAAAAAAAAAAAATAACAACAAAAAAACCCCACTTAGCAACAACAGCAACAGTTGCCACTGCAATTATTCCAGCAAATGACAATAATTTGTGCTGACCACACCATGGTCTGCCTATACCTTGCCAACTTTTCCTGCTCCAGCCATTAACATCAGTTTATTTTGCACACAAAGAAAATAGCTCTCATTTAAAGCTCCCTGTGCACTTTGTGAGTCGTTAATGAAGTCTCACGATATCTATGGCCTAAAAAAGAGCACTGTGAGCTACTTTTTCTTGAGCAAGAATCATGATCTGCTGCTTGTCAGAGGAACTCATTTGTCACTTTTTGTCCCACATATTTGTGGCCCCGTTCTTTGGAATAATAAGAGCTTGGCTTGAGGAATGGGCATGAAATGTGGTTGTGTTTAAAATTTGTTTATTTTCATTGTTTTTCTTTAGCTTTGTTCTTGGAGCTTGTACAATAAAGGCAAATAATTTAAAGGACACAGAGGGCTGGAGTTTGGTTTTGTACCAAGTGTGAGAGGCTGACAGAAAAGCCATATCCAAGTGAAGGGACTGCATTCAGGGAAGCCAAGGTGAACTGAAATGTTTAAAGATTGGAGGGCTTGGACTTGGAGTAACTTCCATCTTCCCTCTCAGCTTGTAACTCACACCAGACTCACACCCAGGCTGAACTCACACCGGGCTACTGGCAGGGAAATTACACCTCTTAAGTCATCAGCTGCAAAACTGGCTCAAGAGGCCAAAAGGAGCTCAGCCTGGGCAAACTCACCTGTTGAATCACACAGGCAGGAAGCGACAAGGAAGAGACACTAAGCCTCTATGAGTCAACGCAAATACTCTCGCAATCTAATTGATGCATTCCTAAAATTCCTCTCGAGGTTCTTGGCACTCTGAGCTCCACATAGGTGTATGAGAAAGGGTTGTTTTGGTTTTTTGTTTGTTTTTGTTTTTGTTTTTGTTTTTGTTTGGTTTTTTTTTGTAAGTAAACAGACACCACTGCTGCGTGTGAGGGCTCCAGGACTGGCATGGCAGCAGCCTTAACCCAGAAGGGTTTGTGAGACTTGAGGGTGATCCTCCACGCCCCACAGCTGCTCCTTCACAACCTGCTTGTCTCAGAAGTGGTACAGTACCTCCACCACAGGCTGTTTCCAAACTGCTTATTAACATGTACTTGGTACCCTTGCTGGCACTGGGGTCAGCTCAGCTCACCTGTAGAGCTGGGTAATGTGAAGATGACAAACAGCAAGTGCAAGGACTGTCCTTGTCTCAGGGTATGCAGTCAAACCTCTGGCTGCTGGGCAAGGAGACCTCTTTCTCCTGTGGTTCTCAACCCACAGCATGAAGGTCCCAGAGGCTACTTTGAGGTGCTTCCTAATGCCATCTGAGAGAGCCTGGTCCATCCTCAGGAGGCTTGACATTATTGCTCTGACAATCTGCGAGGTCAAAATGTGCCAGGATCTGTTTGAGTAATGTCAGGTAGTTTGACTCCCTCTAAAGTCAGTGAAGGCAGGGCTGTCTCCTCCAGACAGAGAGAGACAAATTGAGTTTGGAGATCATGACTCTGGCACTCATTCCTGTGGCAAAGTTCCAGTTAGGTGTCACAATTTCTGCTGCAAATGCTTGAGACATCCTAAAATAAAGTTCAATGTTGCCCGTACGCCTTCCCAATGAGGTCTGAGGATGTGTACTACTGTAAGCACACAGGCAAAAATAATTGCTACTAACAGCTTTAAGCTGGTGTCTTCCCTTCCCTTCCCTTCCCTTCCCTTCCCTTCCCTCACAGATACTCCCCACACATGGATGTTTAGATTGATCCTTTTCAGTCTTCACTGGTGTATTTCTTTATAAATTCATATTGGTTATTTCATTAAGATAAATTAATTAGGAGAGATAGGAGATGGTCTAAGTGAGTTTTTAAGAAGCAACTGTGGATTGAGCTCTGTCCAGATTTACTGCACTGGAATCACACTNTACTCCCCACACATGGATGTTTAGATTGATCCTTTTCAGTCTTCACTGGTGTATTTCTTTATAAATTCATATTGGTTATTTCATTAAGATAAATTAATTAGGAGAGATAGGAGATGGTCTAAGTGAGTTTTTAAGAAGCAACTGTGGATTGAGCTCTGTCCAGATTTACTGCACTGGAATCACACTGATAAGCTGAAAAATTGGGTTACATCAGGCGCCCTCCTTCTAAAGCAGGGGACAAATGAAAGCTGCTGTACTCCCGTAGTTTTTCTAGGAGCATATTTCTCTCAATGAAACAATTGCTATGGCTACATTTCAGCTGAATGGGCTCCACATTGTCCTTCCTGAAACGCGCTGAGCTCAGCACACAGCGCCGCGGAACTGCTGGGTTTGTTTTTGTCTCGCTGCAGTTTAGACATATGGCTAATCATGCTTGAAAACCATGTAATCTTATCCAGGGCAAAATTCATATCATTATGTAGGAAGAGTTTAAGTGCTTCCCCCCCTCCCCCCTCCTTATTTTAAAATAATGTTAAACTGGGATTACGCTGTATTATGTTCCTTTTGGACCTTAGATGTCCATGTGCATTCATATCAGCCGTCTGGCTGTCACATCCGTGCTTGCTGCCTCAGTGAGTAACAGTGAAGGAAACCAGCATATTAGCTCCTGGAACAAATGAGGCCTTTTCTTTGTAAGAAGATAGCTTGGACATAACTTAATATAACTGCTCCCTGTTCTTCTTAATGGAAAGCTCAGTGACATGACAGATGTCATGTCAGGTGACAGATAAATGAGTATTAATGGTCTCCCGGGCTGCTGAAGTTTTGGAGTGCAAAAACACATCCCACCCTCTTAAGAAAATTCTCATTTGTGCGTTTTTGAGGAAAAAAAAAAGGTAGTAGTTTTGAGCAGCATGATTTTTTTATTAGATGCAAATGTAGCCCTTACCCCACAATAATAAGCACACAGCTCTCCTGCTACACCCAGGATCAATTCTGTATTTTTGCAATTTGCACAGAACTACATGAACAGATAACACAAACATCTAAACACTGATTTATTTTTTTTTTGCAGACCTGCTGGGCTATATATGATGCACACACACATATTTTGTGCATGCAGCACTATTCCTGTGGTCATAATCTCACACATCTCTGCAGGCACCTGAGAGTCAATCTGTGTAACTATCCACATTGAGGTCTCAAGGCAGAGCTCTGAGGGTTTTGGTGGTATTTTTGTTTTTGTGGTTTTTTTAATCCAGTTCTCTGTGGGGAGAATTACTTGCAGGGATCCATTTATGGCTTGCGTGGTGTGCGTGGCAGATTTCTGTGCTGTGCTTTGCCTGCACACACACCTATGTGTGCCAGGGCCAGCAGGGCAGGTAGGGGAATATTATCTGTATAATATACATATCAGTGCATTCTGAGCAGCTCATTGAGTTCAGCACAGTCCTCCTCCCGCTGCTTTTGTGCAGTTCATTATAGAAACATACTTGAGTTTGCTCAGTTGCTTATCCCAAAGGCCAACTTTTGATCTTCTCTTGGGAACCTGTCGCACTGCCTTGGTCTCTAGGTACCACAGCCAATGTGTTTACCAACTCTTTTTCTCTTTCTCGCCCTCTCTATTATGCGTCCCCTTTTCTCTGTGGCACAAAAGCGCTGCGCGGTGCTTGTGTGTGGTCCCCAGGAGATGCGGGCCCGGCGAGGAGCCGCGTTGGGGCGAGGCGCTGCGCTGCGCTGGAGGATCTGTGAACCCGTGCAATTAGCAGTTTAGAGCCGGGACCCCACGTGTGGGAGCGGGGCCGGTGGCTGTGCCCCGCCGTGGGGACAGCCGCCCTCCGGGCGAGCGCACCGACCCCTGGCAGAAGGGTCACGGCGCTCCGCAGACAGCCCCGGAGCTCAGGAAAAACCCCGGCATCAGAGCCGCGGTCTGGGCTGGGGTGTCCTGCCCCCACCCCCGCCTGCCCCTGCACGACACATGGATTCAGAGAGGGATTCATTTGGAAAGCATTTGCAAACATATGGGTCGTTTTTAAGTCAAGATTTCTTTAATTCGCTGTGTTTCCTAGTTTTGGTTTGGGGTTTTTTTTTTGGTTTTTTTTTTTTTTTTTTTT
>VWYO01020833.1:24435-44562 GCA_013400275.1 Rhadina sibilatrix
AAAAAAAAAAAAAGGCAGAAATTGTATCAAAACATAACATTCACATGGCTGATACTTAACTTTTCAACAGTTTCAGAACTCCATATCCCTCCAAGTTACACATTTCCCGCAGCCAAGAGATGACTAAAGCGATTTGAGTGAATTTCACAACTTTGCAGACTATAACTGAGAACAGCAGGCAAAATTGCAGCACAAAAAAACCCCAAACGTTTCTCCTCCCCCTTCCTCAACAGGCCCTCGTGCCACACAGGATGAGCAAACCTCCCCAGTACAAAACAAAAACCCCCAGAGTGAATCTGGTGATTTTTGAGTTAAGGCGTGTGAGGGGTTTGTTTGGGTTACCCCAATGCACCCCCGTGGTTTTCATGAAGCACCAGTGCCCTGTGGAAAGCTCTCTCTGCAACATGTGTGTGAAAAACACGATTCACTTATTATGTAAAATTTAAAAGTTTAATATAAGTAAAATAAAATAGACAACAAGGAGAAAAAACCAAAGCTCTTTTCGGCCGAGGTGCTGATACCAACAAGATCAGCACCCCGTCTCTTTTCAGGTCCTTTGTTTTAAGGACTGCTGTGTTACATATTTAAATGAGCTGATGCATGATTCAAATATTCATTTTGGTTTCAAGACCCCCCCTCAAGTACACAGTTTATTTATGGGGCTCCATGCAGTCTGGATGGAGGTGGTAAATCTGTCTTCTTCAACAAGGCTCAATTGTTCCTTATCTTCAGGAATTCCAGATGCCCCTCCTGTCTTCTACCTATTTGAGGAGTTACAAAAAAAACCAAAACAAAAAAACAAACAAACAAAAAAAAACCCAAAAAAAAAAAAACACCCCCCCCAAAACAAAACAAAACAAAACAAAACAAAACAATCCCATCCCTACTTGTTTACAATCTAAGAATATTCATCTATCACATTTTTTAAATTCTACTGATAGAAGAACATGCAACACAACCTTCCCATATTATACATAAAGCAATCAGCCTGCTATTTGGGAAAAGCCAACTCCAAAGCCTGCATTTGTAACAATGTGCAAGTGCTGCAAAGGGGGTTCAGAGTGCAGACAGGGTTTAGTCACAGGAATTTGGAGTGCAGAAATGCAGCCCCCAGCCTTCCCCTGCGGGAGGTGCTGGTGCTGGCTCTCAGCAGCAGCAGCAGGGAAGTTCTTCTGCAGAGGGAATGGCAAATGGCAGGTTGTGCTGGCACAAGGCTGCAGGCAGGAAATCCCAGGGGAGAGCACATGGAGGAGGCCAGCTCCCCAAGCTGCTCTCCCCAGGACTGAGGAAAAGGGCTGGGACTACAGATGTCCAGATGGAGCAGGGAGAAGCTCCCGTGGAGCAGCTCAGCAAAGAGCAAAGCCCCCTCATCCCAGCCCTCTCCACAGCCCTGTGCTGAGCCCAGGATTTGAACCATCTGTGCTAGATCCCCACAGCAACAGTCTAATGTTTTACTTGGCCATAAAGTCGGAAGCAAACAGCAAAGAAGGGATGAAGTGTAACAAAAGCCAAAGAAGTGACAGAATTGATTTAAAGGGCTGGGGAAAACAGAGCAAACGCATAATAAATATCATTTTAATAGCTCCTTGCACCGGTGAATTGACAGGCAAAACCAGGGATGACTCAGATATTTTTGAAAAAAATTGAAAAACTGTGAGCTGTTACTCACAAATCACTTGATTTTATCTTTCTAGACATCCTTTGGTTTTGTTATGTTGTGCACACACTTCATACAGGGGTGGCTTTATTTTACACAGAAGCACAACAAAGTGCTGAGCCTTCCCGTGATCTGCTTCCATACCATGACCAGCCTTGGTGGCTACAAAAAGAGTTTTCATCATTTGTAGCCTTTAATTTGTAGCCACTGAGATTTTGGGTGGGAGGAGAAGAGTTATTTCTTCAACATTTTTCCAAGAGAAGGTAGGCCAGGAGAACTTACTGCTCTTCTGTATTCCCACCCTCCTCCCACCCCAGGACATTGTCAATGTTGCACATTTGATTTGGTGTTTTGTTTTGTTTTGTTGTTGTTGTTCTTGGAGTTTTGGTTGGTTTGGGGTTTTTTTTAGGGGGGGCAGGGATGCTGCTGTTGTTTTTGGTTGGTTGCTTTTGTTTGACAGTTTAAAGGCTCCTTTAACATCACAGTGCAGTAAAAGACAGTTTTGGCCTCATGGCATGACTTCACTGACTCCAGTGGAAGACCAGCAAAGGTCAATCTACATGTAGAATGTTCTACAGCATCTTTTTAAAAAAAATTTAAAATATCACATAACTTCTATATGAGTTGGAAATCCAAGGTATTGGATCCCACAAAAACCAAACTGTAAAAGGAGGAATTATGCAAAACCCCATGAATCCTGATAGGGGCTGTCTTTCCAAGGTGGATCAGATACAGCTTTTTTTTTTTTTGCCAGAAATTTCAGAAGTCCTGTTTTCATTTGGATCCCCCTAGGGCAACAGAAATACTTTTCTCTTCTCCTCCTCTGGTTAAACTGTTTATACTTGTCTTACTTCCCAGAGCTACAGCATGCAAAAACTGGATTTTCTTCATTAATAATAAACAGGAATTCTCTACAATAATACCCTGCTTTTCCTTTAGAATAAAACCAGGAGAGGATTGCTGCTTCACTCTGGCTGATCCTGCTTTGAGCAGCCTGGTCTGGTGTCCCTGCCCATGGCAGGAGGGGTGGAACAAGGTGAATTTTAAGGTCCCTTCTAATCCAAGCCATTCTCTGATTCTCCTAGGAATTAGAGAGCTGATAGGTTACATCTCTCTGATTCTTCTAGGAATTAGAGAACTGATGGGTTACATCTCTCTGATTCTCCTAGGAATTAGAGAACTGGTAGGTTACATCTCTCTGATTCTCCTAGGAATTAGAGAACTGGTAGGTTACATCCACTTCTGCCTTTTGCCAGCTCTGCCAGCCCCTATTCTGATCCTTCATGTTTTATGAACATGTTGGGCTGTGAGCAAATGTGAATAATTTAATGGTCCAACACTACAAAATCAGCCATTCCTCCAAAGCAAAGGGGAAGTGGAGAGAAGAAGGAAGCACTGGAGAGGGGAGAGTCTGTGGAAGGAGGTGGTGGAGATGTTCTGCTTTTAGACCATGGAACTACAACAAAAAGTCAACATTTCAGGCCACCCACTCGCTGTCTCTGACCTCCCCTGTCTGACATTACCCTACATCTGTGGCAGGATGTATTTTTAGGCTGTCCTAGAATGATGTCATGCAATAACCAAACCCCTGTAAATATGGATCCTGTTGTCACCAGTGAAACAAAATTAGCTTTTATCCCAGACAAGAGCTTTTAACCCAGCCAGTGGTGTGATCAGAGGGGAAAGGAGAGAATGAATCCTGGGCTCTTCAAATGCAACACAGGTTTAAGTGCAAATCTTGAGTGCCTTAAAAACAGAACCACAACTCACATATTACTAGAAAAAGAGTTGGGAGAAGGGAGAATATTTTTACCAAAACAATATCAGCATGGAGACAGTATAATCCTGGAAAAGGTAATGGGGGAGCACTGAAGGAATAGCTCATAGTTCTACCACAAAGATAAATTATTATTATACAGGTAAATTATTCTTCTGGTGACTTTAATTTTATATAAAACTTGATTCTACCCATTTGCCTCCTGGCATATTCAGGCAGCAGTGGCTTCATTTACTTCAGTTTCCATCACTTACAGCAAAATTTTCTCCTCTTGCAAAGAATTCAGGCGCTGTGAGGGCAGGGGAGGAGAAGGGAAGGATTCTGCTGAAGGGAATGTACAGAGTTGTAAAGATTTTATTTTCTTATCCATGTGAGAGCGTAAAACAAGCACTGGAAAACAACAGAATCTAACCCACAGCTGCTTTATATCCTGGTGTTGTTTCTCCTGTGAGAGTGGTCCTAATGTACCCCTCATCTGCTCCACAGATCATTTTAATTAAAGCATTAATGGATTTCAGACTCTCAAAGGCAGAGTACCTCTATCCAGCCTCTGTCCAAGCCTGTGCCTTCACACACAGGTGCTCCCACATGTTCTGTTCAGCCTCTCAGTGAATTAATCCACCACAGCAGCTTCTCCTAATGGCCTGTGTCACTCAGCTGCACCCATCAGGGGGCAGGCAGGCTGGGGAGCCCTGCCACAGCCACACCTGCTGAGCCCAGCTGGGCCCTGCCCCTGTCCCCAGTGCAGCTCACATCCATCCTTGCTGCCACCAGCTCCTCTTGGTCACCAGCTGCCAGGCTGAGGCACTGAGCTGCCAGCTCTGCTGTAACAATGGCAGGAATCCCACCTTTGCCAAACCCAGGACAGGGGATTGTGTAGCTGTCAAGAAATGCCCAACTACTCTGTCGTGTTTCCCCGGCTGCTGCTCAAAAGCAGCTGTGTTTTCTCTCTAACCCTGGGATATCTCTTGGAGTGCTACAGAAAAACATGCTCAGATGATTGTTTTCATATTTTTAAGTACACGGGAATCCTCAGATTCTACACATTTCCCCCATTTCCAACGCAATTGGATTTTGGTGGGTGATTCATGTAACTGTGGCTTCAGCTTAACCCCTTTGAGTGCATCCATCATTTTGGGCAGGATCATAAGTAATGGGGCCTCTCAAAGCCTAAATACCATACTTGAGTGAAACACTCATCTGTTATGTACATGTTTTCCACCCAAACACCTCACCTAATAACTCATGAAAGCCTTTAGCAGAGGAAAATGATGAGATTAAACATGATGCTTTTTGGTACACTTGCTCCCTTCCATCCCACAAGAACAGCATTAGCTAAAGCCATTCATTTTGTGTAAAGGGATCTCTATAATGCTTCATCTGCTAAACAATTTCATTAAAATCTCCGTCCCTGGAAGAAATGAGGTGCAATTTAAAGCAGCCAGGGATTCTGGCTGCCCTTATCACTCCAGGGGTGCAGCATATCCACACTTATTCAGTCTAACATCAACGAGATGATCTGCATGTTACAGGACCTCCTGGGACGTGGCTCATGGGGCTGAACTCGTGAAGAACAAAGTGCTGTCCTCTCACCAGTGCCATTTGTCACAGCATTTGCAAAATGCTGGTACCAGACAAGCACTGGCCAACAATAATTACTGCTCATAAATGAAAAACCATTTCAAACCAACAGGCCCGTGTCACCACTGAATCTCAAGCCCCATAACACGGTTTGCTCTTTTGCAGACACTGGTTTCAGAAGGCTGCAGAGGAGATGAGGCAGCTTTCATCACACCAAGCAAATTAGGGAATTCTTTTCCTGCCAAACTGAGAAGGCGGAGGTGGAAATCTCTCTGCTGTGGTACGAACATGGGGAATTCTGGCACCACCAGCATTTTCAGAGGTTGGTTTGCCTTGAAAAAGTTGCTTAGAGGGTTGTGCAAGGAAGGTTCAGGAGGCACTTGCTGATGGCTTTGAAGACAGTGTTAAACATTGTGACTTCCACAGACAATACAGGAGTACACGTGTCACCTTACCCCCAAGAGTCCTGGTGTGCTGTGCATACAGCAGGAGTGAAATCTCCCTTGGCTGTGAGGATACTGCATCCTTCAGCTCATACAGCAGCAGGAAACAACGTGGAAAGCTCTGGAAAAAGGGAAAGATTTGTTGGAAACCTGCCTGTCTGTCTTGCATGGAAGGGCTTCAACACACTCAGGTACTGGGCTCACGGGTGCCATGGGCAGCACTGCACAAAGCAGAGGCATTTTTGGGGGCACCAGAGTTCACTCTCCCCTCCTGACACCCAGTCACTCAACCAGCCCTTTTAGCCAGCTCATTCTTCTGGTGCTTTGTGTGCAAATCACTTTGGGAGGCAGCAGAGGGATCAGCTCCCCACAAAGAGGCTGCTGGACAGGGAAACCTGCTGCAGCAGAGAAGCTGTGAGTCAGAGGAGGGGGGAAAAAAAAGAGTTATAATCCCCTGCAGGACCTAGGGCTGCTCAAATATTCTCATACCGTTGCTGCAGGGTCTGTTTTGGGGTTTGGTGTTTTCTTTTATCCCTTCTCTCTGCATGGTTTCGTCTCTGCTTCCCGTTTGAAGTGCAGAGGAAGTTTTCTTGGTGCTCCCACAAATGCTCCTCTGGTGAATATTTAAATACAGGAGCGGTGCCCACACGGGTTGTTAGAGCAAACCGTGCCCTCGTGAGGATGCACAGCCCTCAGAACCCAGCAAACAAAGCTGCAGCCAAGCTCTACAAAGGATGGCAATGCCACACCTGAACAGGCAGTGGTTTTATCCTCATGAGTGCCCCTGGCAGTAGGATTGAGGCAAATCCTGTATCAGGCAGAGCTGCCCGAAGGGGAGCACCCACACCTTCGGCTGCACCCTGAGACTGAGGCAGCCCTCTCCCATCCACCCACAGACAAAGGGCTTTTGATTTGAAAGCACAACCAAGCACTAACCACCCCAGAATGATTTTGGAGAGAAGAGAAATCATTCCAAACAGGGATTGGAAATGGAAGTTTCTCTAAGTTTCCCAGTAGCTGAGTACAGCAGGTGGAAGGGTAGTTTGGGCAGGGGGGTTATTCCTGAAATAACAGAAGAAGGAAGTCTTTAGAAAAGCTGAAGACACAACAAGAGAAAAAGCTTCAGAAAATACTGAAAATAACAGAGTTCAAGGGAAGGGGAAAAACAAGAGGGCTGCTATGCATTTGCACACACACTTTCTTTTTTGAAACCCTCAATCTGGGGAGAAAAAAATCTATTCTCAAGAAAAAATAGTGTTCACCACTGTGCTGCCCCAGTTTTTAAGGTGCTGGCTGGAGGTCAGCATTAAGCAGGGCACCCTGACACCCAGAGCTCCAGCCAAGGACATTCCCACTGCAACTCAGGGGATCGATTTTTTTTAGTTTCGTGCAACATGTGTAATGTATCCTGACACAATCTTCTACCTGCAACACTTCTGAAACATTATTTGACATAGTTCTCCTGTGTTTATTATCTGCCTAGGATCACTCTCTCTCTCCCCACACACATCATCTTGCAGAATGAGTTTCAGAATCAAATTCTGGTCTCAGTATGGGTGTATCATCACTGTGTCTAGAACAGAGATGCTGTTTGAGAACACAAGAGAGGTTCATACTGTAGTTGTACAAGCTCCTTATATCCATGCCCTTGGATCAGAAAAATGAGAGGACTTTCCTTATCCAGGTGCTCTCCAGCTGCTGGCACCCTGACCAACACTGATCAGCACAGCTGTTTCCCTCAGACCCCATGTCCTGAACCTGTGTCTGGGGCCTGACCCTGCTAACACACACCCCTGTCACAAGGATGGGTGAGATCCCCAAAACACAGGGGCTCTCAAACCCAGGTACACCATCCTGGCCCTACCTCAGGGAATGAAGGCCACACAAAGCTCTTTCACTCAGCAGCCTTTCCTCTCTTGTTTCTGAAAGCTTCCAGACCCAAATTCCTCCACCCCCAGCCCTGCAGCAGGCACCACGAGTTCCCCACCTCAGAGCACACAGGCTGTGTCAGCAGCAGCCAGGGAGCACAGGGCTGTCCTGCACAGGGCAGATCCCACTCTGGCAGGGGATAATTCACACTCCAGAATCCCCAGCCGTGGCTGAAGCAGCCCTGGAATGAGAAATGTTCTGCCAAAGGCCACAGTGCCACCAGAGGTGCCCTTTTGCTCCAGCCCCTGCATCCCTGTGCACAGCTCACCACGGAATCTTTTCCTCTGCTCTCCTTATTTTTAACCTCTTCCTGCCTTTGACCATTTTCTGCTTTATTCCATGAGCCACCCTGTCCCATTCCCCGTGGTTTCTGTGTCCAACTGAAGGACAAAAACACCCCTAAAACACCAGGGCCTTACACTCTAAACCAGGACAGTGCCCTCCAAGCTGTGTGCTGTATTTTCCTGCGGCAGGTTTAGCTCTGTACATAAGATTGCTACACATGTTTAGTGCAATGCAGCAGTGAAACTCCTTTAGAAATGTCCCTTCCATTCAGTCCTCCTGCTTTGCTTCCCACTCTGTGCTCCCTCTGGGTGGAGGAAGGAAAGTGTTTGGGGGATTGTTTTTCCTCCTGGGGAAACCCAGATTCCACCTGCAGAATGTTTCTGTCGTTTTTTGGCAGATTCTTGAGATGGCAGAACTTGTATTAGTCAAAGTTTAACAAGAATTCAAACTTTTTCACGTAAAAGAATCCCATACAAATGGAAGCCTCTCACATAAACCTTCAGTGCAGTAGGATCCCCACATCTTAAACACTGAATATTTTCTGGATGGGAGAAAGTTTTCCTCTCCGTGACCAGAACTCACAGAAAGTGTTGAATCTACAGAAATGAAGCACGGGGCCACCAAAACACTTCATTTCTCCTTCTGAGCACTGTTCAAACACCACTATTTACCTCTGAGGCTGTAGCAAAATTGCATGTTTCTGCCCTGGCAGGAGGAGCCTTCCAGAGTCAATATCCATACTGCTGTGGGGAAACACATTTAATCTCCACATAAGCTCTCTGTAATTTTATTATTACTTGTAAGAAAATATGTTGGGTAAATAGCAGCAGCTCCATCTATGTGTGGTGCTAGCAGGAAGCTCCTTTCAGAGAGCAGCAATTTGCAAATCAGCCTTTTGGAAGTGGAGGTGGGAGCCCAGCAGCATCCCCCTGCACTGAGCAGATCTGCTGAGCCCCTGAGAATCACCCCTTGAACCTCTTCCCTGGCTTCCACACCAGCCTTGTGCCTTCCCTCCAGTCCACAGACATCATTTTTACTGAATTAAATACTCTCTCCAAGCAAGGATGGGAGGGGTTTCAATTTAGGCACTGCACAAACCCAGAGCTGGAAGGAAATAGACTTTTCAGGGGAGCAGAATTATCTGGACCAACAAACCTGGGAGAGAACTTGGAGGGAAGAGTTGCAATGCCACCCAATTCACTGACACAAATGTACAAGGGGGAAGTGTGCTAATGGCCTTACCTGAGAGAAAACACTGATTTATTGACTATTCCCAATGGTGAGATCCTATTAATAACATCCTTTCCCTCCAATTAAAGGTTTTATATTGCAATAACACTGTAATCACAAGTTAAAAAAGAAAGAAAGAAAAAAAAAGGATAGAAAATTAAGGCCAGCATGCTTGGAATGTACAAGAAGATAAGCACTCATTATATCAATTTTATATAGTGGGAGTTATTAATTTGGCAATTCAATTGCTCAGGGGCTGTGCCATTAATAATCAGGTGATTATAATGAAACAAATACTCTCACTTGTGGAGTTAGACAATGAAACAGCCCTTAAGTGGAAAAACTGAATTATAATGTTTATATTTTCCTCAGATTTCTGCGATTAAGTCAGTGCATGGACTAAATTTTTGGTAGTAATTTCTTCTTTTATATCTGTATCACATGTGCCTGTCTTTGCCTTTTATGATTACTGTTAAAACTACACTATAAAAAGGACAGAGGGGAAATAAAGCTGGAACATTTGATGAAGTACAAATGATACATTTTTGCTTCCTAATGCCTTATCCTCTTTAAAATTAAGCTCTCCCATTAAGCTAGCAGTGCCCTGTCACTGCACTGCCTTAGAATAATAAAAAAAACATGCAGAGGAGCCATATCTGCTGAATTATCCCACATTCCAAAGAGTGACCCTGCTGGATTTAAAGAGCAGTAGAACTTCAGCAGGGCTGGTCCCCACACTTAGAGGGATGAGGGATTTTTTTTCCTGCTGTGGTGTCTCAGAGCCTCTCTGTTTTGAAGACTCTTCTTTCCTTTCAGACCTGACAAACACTCTAGAAAGCCCCACAGCTTCAGAGCACGTTCCAAATATGCCAGGTGGTGTAATAAAATAAAGAACCTGCCATAAAATCCCTTAGGCTGGAGAAGACTCTCAAATCCTCAAGCCAAACCATAAATCTGACCCATCCCTGCAGCTTTCCCTGCTCCTGGATCCTCTGACAATGTCTGCAAGGGGAATGTGCTCAAGTTTTGGTATCCCACAGTTTTGTTCTCTGTTGATGCACTGAAGGAACAGGAAATGCACTTCTAAACTCCAGGTTAAAATGAAAGAAATCTTAAACCAACAGTTGTTTTTCCTCACATGTACAAGGGATTAAGGAACACCCAAAAAAACTAATGAGGAAGCTGAAAGAGCAGTGCCCTGGGAAAAGGGCAACAATTGGATGTGAAAGTTTGAGGTTAAAAGATTTCAATAGAGGTATTGTTTCATGCTTCTCTCCTTAAAATATTACAGGAACTCTGAGAAGTTATCTGCTGGACAGAACAATTCATTTTTCTAGCAGCAGGCTTTTTTTAAAATTCACTGTGTTATTCCCCTACCATGTGGCAGGCAACTGAGGACACGGTGTAATTAAAATTAAAATAAAATGAAAATTTGAAAGAGAATATCAGATCACATAACCAATGTCAAAAACGATTCTATTTTATATATTTAAATTATAGACACTTTTAATAAAAATTATAACCTTAATCTAGCTATGATTTGAACAAAACTGATATAAAAAGCAAATATATTTACAATCCTTTATGATCACTAGTGTCTGTTTCTTTTCTTATATTCATCCAGTTCACAAATGCAAAACTTCCAGGAAAACTGCTTCACGAGCCAAGAGCAGAACTGCTGGATCCTTGACTTAATCCAGCCCATCTCTGCTGGGAAAAGGGCAAACAGAGAGTGTCCCCCCAGTGAAATAACAACACTGCTGTAAAGCAGCAGCCATCTGCTTTCCCTACTTTCCTCTCTTTATGAATAAATCCAGCATACCCTGAACAGCCCTGCAGAAATTAACATCTTACAGGAACACAAAGGGTTTGGGTGACACCTCCAGCCTTTGCCAAATGGCAAATGAAGCAGTGTCTGAGGGCTGGGGGAGCAGAGGGAGCCACTGTGTGTGCTGAACAATCCCTGAGACAAAGGGAGCTGAACTCAGATTGCTTCCATTTCCTGAAAGGTTTCAGCAAAGGTTACACAGGATCTCAAACACAGAAAGTAAACAGGACAAGAACTGGCATTACTGCTGGCATTTCTAGCATTTCACCATTTGGGTATGTAAACACTGGGGAATCTCTGCATAATTCCACTGTTTAAATCCATTGATGGAAGGTGCATTGGGGTTTTTGGTCAGCCCATTTGCCTTTAGCTCAGAAGCAAGGTTTGTTCAAATTCTGCTGAGAGCTGCAAGGGAAAGATGGGAGGAAGAACAGATGATTTGTGATTCTGCCTTCTGTTGAAGAGGGGTGATTTTTTTTTTTTTTTCCCTACTCTCTCAAAGAAAAGAAGATGATAATGCTTAGAGCACACAGCAGTGGCACAGTGCCAAGGGTGTTTTTCTAGGGTTGGTTGGTTGGGTTTTGGGCCTTGAACATGTCCCCACTGTGGTACAGCTCAGACACTCTTCATTTCCATTTGGGAGGTCTTAAGTGGGACACCCAAATACAAGAGAATTCTTGGAACAAGAGCTCCAAAGCCCTCAAATGCATCTGTTTGTTACATTGTTTGTAAAGGTAACAGCTCACAATACATAAAAACAGAGCGGAGCTAGAATTCCCTCCATGCTAAGGAAAAACAGGCAATGTTCTATTCTTTTATTAAAACAAAAACAAAAAAAAAAACAAACAAAAAACACAAACAAAACAAACAAAAAACCAAAAAACCCAAACAAACAAAAAACAAACAAACAAAAAACCAAAAAAAAAACCCAACCAAAAACACAACAACAGCCCAAAATTCTGCCAAAGCTTATTACTTACACAGAATGAGGCAAATTTTGTGAAGTTTGGAGATCAGTTGTATCAGTAATGCAGAGTTCATTGTCTTTGCAGCTCACAGTTAAAAAAGGCCATTTTTTTATGATTTTCTTTGAACTCTGTAGATTGTCCCTCTTACTGTCAGAGCCTACTGGAAATTTTGCTGATGAGATAATTGCAGAATTAATAGATTCAACATGAAGCTTGATTAAAAACTGCCCGTAAGAAATACTCAATTGTCTTGCTGGAATTATCTAATTTGAGGGGGAATACTTTGTATAAAAACTGTATCAACTGGGTTCAGGAAATTCTGTTAGGTTCACACAAAGAAATTTCCTTTGAAGCCATGAGAGTCTGGACTGGAAGAAAAGCCCAAAAGAGACAGGGCATCTGGAAAAATATAATTTTCAGGCTTTTTATTACCACCCAGACCACCCTGTATATGTGCATTTTCAGGGTATGGAAGAAATGGTGCATTTTTCTTTCTGGAAAGAAAAAAAAAAAAAAAAATCTAAAAATTGAAGTAATCCCCAACCCTTCCAGTTCTAATTTGTCAGATTATCTTGGCACAAAGTAGATAACAAATCACGACCCAGAAGCTCTTTTTCACTTAAGATGCTTCTTCTGAAGGGTTCTTTCCCTCTGATTAAAGGTCTGAATCTTTAAATTGCCCTGATTACCAAGAGCCAAGCAAGGCAGGAGCATCCTGCAGGAGCTGATCAGCACAGGCACAAGCCCTGCAGGGGCCTGAAGGACGTGACAAAGGCAGGGGCAGGGGTGGCTGCCAGCAAATCCCAGCCAAGGCAGGGCCCATCCTCCCTCCCACAGGCAGCAGCACCTCCAGCTGAAGGAGCATTTGGGTGAATTCCTCTTCAGTTTCAAATGGCACAGCCCCTTCTTTCCCCAGGGAGCTCATCCTGCCCGTGTGCTCCGTGCAAGGTGTACTTGGTGAGGCAGCTCTGACACTGATGGCAACAAGGACAATCCATCCACCTTTCTGCAAACTGCTTTTTTGGAAGGGGGGGGCTGTTTCTGCTGGCTGCAGCCTCCTGCCCATCAGCCTGAGCTTTCCCCTTCAGCTGGCTCTTGAGCAGCAGGAATCACACTGCCAGCACTCTGACTGCTGCAAGGCCGCTCTGTTTATGTAAAAAAATACAAATTAGCATCTGATCCCTCTCTATATAATGGAAGCAAACTGCCTGGAAGAAATCCTGCAGCTACCCACTTTACCATTTACTTAAGACAAACATTTATTTCCAGTCAGAAACAACACAGCGATTTTTTTTGACAAAGGTGACTGCGGAGCTGCTGGAGTCTGTACAAGGAAAAGCTGCTCCCAAGGAAAACAAACACTCCTTTACAGAAGGAACCCTTATTTTACAGCTGTATAAATGATGGAGTCTCATTGTCTGGGCTTAACTGTTGCAATACTTCTGACATCACTGTAACACTCGAAGCAGCCCTCTTTTATATTAAGGAAAAAACCTAAATCGTGTTACTCCCTGAAACAAAATTAAAATCCTCCTCCAAGCAAAGCTTCCTCTGAACAAAAAGCAGAACAGAAAACTCCACAAACCCTCTCAAAGGTTCTGTTTCTGCCAGCCTGGCTTATAGGAAAGGGCTTCAGGCACATCAGGCAGGCACAGACAGCAGAGGGGAAGCAAAGCAAGGATTAAGAAGGTCCTGGTGAGTTTGCTTCCAGATCTCAGCAGGAAAACCACAGCAGAGTCAGGACATTGTGTGTGCACAGCCACAAAACATTCTACATCTAGTTTTTGATCAGGTAAGTTTACTCTGACTTCAGGCCATTTGAGCCACACATATAAGACTAAGAAGAGAATAAGCAAAATATAAAAAAAAGGAAAAGCAAAGCAAGCCAACAACCCCCAAAACCTTAAAAAGCCCCACTCAAGCTAATTTCATATTTTCACATATGACTATCCTGCTGATAAATACATTTTTAAAGGGACAGCTAGAGTAAATATTTCCAACCTTCATCTCTCTATGTGCTGAATCATATATTCCAATATTTACATTTCATTTTAGTGCAGATCTGTAAGGGAAAATTGGTAAACACGGTTTGTTATAAAGAAGCAAAGAGGAAAAGGGATGACAGTTTACTCTCCCATTAGCAGCCACCTGAGCACAAGCACATCAGAATAACTCTGTTCCATTAGAACCTAAACCCATCCCCTCCTCTCTCCTGCTCCTAGGAATAGAAAAAATGTTCAGGCTGTGCTGCTGTCTCCAGCACACCCTGCCAGCCTTGCCTGTGCAACAAGGAAAAGAATAATGACTCAACTGGGCTTTCTCTGCACTGGCAAGTGGCATCTTGGGGTTAAGATGCTGCAGAATATTATCACCAGGCTTTACCACTCCCTGGGTTTTTTGGGTTTTTTTGCATTTCACACTCCTAACCTCCCATGCATACACCTGGAGCAGGATCCCAAAGGGATGATGTGAGCTGTGAGTTGTTAGAACAGAGCCCAGTTTTTGGATGAGGGTCAGTGTCTGCTTACAGGCTGTGTTTCAGCTGGAGAGTCAGATGTATTTAAAATAAAGAGCTGATCAGCATGTCAGGCCAGGCTTGTGCCAGTCTCAGGGCTCATCCACGTAAAGTTGAGTATGTTAGCAGGGGCCAATGATGGCACAGTAAAGATGAAATCCCCCTGCCCAAAAAAAGCAACACCAGTCTCACCAAAGCAGGAGAGAACCCTGCCTTTTCCATTTGCCTGATTCTCTTTGGTTTCTTTTCAGTTTTGGGACACTGTGGCTGAAGTTTCTACATCACATCCCTTCATCTCAGGGAAGCTGAGAGCAGGAGTGAACATTAGGAAGTTTATACATTTACTCATGCATCTGCAAAGCACTGAAAACCTGCACAATTATGTGGATGTACAAAGGCAGAGGGGTTAATTTTTACTTTTTTTCTCCTGTGCACCAAGCCCATGGAAATCTCCAGCCAATTACAGGTATGGGCATGGACACACACCAGCAGGAGGAACAGGCTGAAACCTCAGAAACCAGAGGTTCTGAGTACAACTGGTCAGCACCAAGAGCCAGAGGTGTGGGCCAGCTGCAGACTCATGGCCTGGGAGAGAGCTGAGAGTTTTGCACAGGTTGAAGGGGTTTCTACCTCTCTGCCTGCTGAACGAGCCAGCAGCCTGGGCAGGGCTGCTGCTGACAATTCTCAGCAGTAAAAGCAGCTGTTAAATCTTGAATTAGTTTGAAGTCAGGCTCATTAAATTCGGAAATGAGCTACAAAGATGTTTTCAAAGAGGATGAGCAAGTGAGTCAATTTTTAATTACTTATTAAGGAGGGCTTTTCAGTAGAGATCGTCTTTGCAACTAGGCAAAGCAATAAATATAACAGATTTACAGCTGGTTTTGTTTTCATGACAAACACCCAGGATTTGATGGGAGTACAGAGATCAAAGATGGCTTGCTTTGACCAATATTTATGTAATATTCTGTCTCCCAGCACACGGACAGAAAAAAGCCCCACGAACATAACATTCTCTTCTTAAAGGAAACAAACGGTGCATTTACATTCAAACAAAAATAATGAGACACTCTGTTCAAGTCATCTTAAAACTTCCCCACACTCCAATGGTACAAAGACGGGCTTTGATCAGATGCTGGCACTGGTGCAGCGAGTTCAGCTGCTGGCAGATCCTGCAGGTCATTCCTTGGAGCTCTCCCCCTGGCTCACTCTCACATTTAATCTGCCTGCATCGACCCAGCAGCACCAATCAATAGTGACAAAGTGAGGGAATGAAATGATCATTCAGGCCACTGGGCCTGGGGGCACTCAGGGCTCTGCCCTGCCCCTGCAGTCTGCCCTGGGTGCCCTGCACCTGCAGCTTACCTGTGCTCTCCAAGCAGAGGGCAGCACTGCCTGGCAGCAGCAGCAGGGCTGGACGGGGCAGAAGCCCACAGTACCTGCAAAACCCTTGGGTCTGCCTTTATCACAGGCCTCCACAACACCACAAATAGCTCTGAATGCATTTTAGGGTGGCCTGAGGACATCTTTGCAGCCCCCAGGCCCTGCACACAGCCTGTACCACAGGACCAGGTGGCTCTTGACCTCGGCCACGCCAGCAGCACCAAACCTGGACAGCCACAACCTGCCAGCACCAGAGTGCCCTGCACAAGGCAGCAGGGCAAATCAGCCACCACACAGCAGCACTGGGGGCCTGCTTTCAGCAGATGACAGCCTGGTTTTATTTCCAGAACAACAGAAAATGGAGATTTTGAGGCTAAGAGAAAGCATGTCAAAACGAGAACTTTTTTGCTCCTAAATAATTCTTTTCACTGAAGCTGGATCAGCTTCAAACACAAATAACTGGGGAAGAGAGACTTCCAGCAAGCCCAGGAAAGATGTGACATGACACCCCAGCAGAGAGAAAGAAGTGATCTGTGAGAGAATGGAGAAGGGAACATTTTGCATCATTGCATGTATTGTATGCGTGTATAATACATTTTATGTATATATTTTTAATATTTATGGATATATTTATGTATATATCTATTTATGTACATACCTGTGTATATGTATAATATAATGGCATGTATTGCATGTATGTCTAATATTACACATACTATACATCCTTATTCTATTACACAGCTGAGCTCCCTGATGATGGCAAAGTGGAGTTTAACCCTAATCCTCCCATCTCCTGAGCATGCAAAGGACTGGCATCCTTACTGCAGAGGATGAAATTTGGGCATGGGTGCTGGTACTCAGCAGGGAGTCTGCAGGACACGTCAGCACCAGCAATGTTGTCTGCCACCTCATGAAACATCCCCAGGTATTTTGAAATGCACTTCCATGACAGACTGGCCTCCCAGGGCCAAAACCAGTTTAGCTGATTACTGTCAGTACATATTCCCCCAGCACTCAAAAGATTTCAAAACCTGACAACCTATTGCTGAGAAGTATATCCTTCCTGATGAGAAGATCGCAGACTCCGAATTTGGAATTTTTTTTCTGCGTTACTAAAATTAAAAGCACTGAGAATGAAAAGTTACAATTAAGTCAATCCTCAGTTTAACATTGCACACTGTCAATTTTTGTACTCTGAACCAAAAAAAAAAAAAAAGTGACAAAAATCAGTGTAAAGAAAATAAGAAATAGTTAACTAGCAGAACTTAGCTGTAAATACCACCACAATATGCAATGCTCCTGTGGCTTGGCAAATATAATCTGTTGATAAAATTCTCCTTTATGAAGCAGTCTGTCTGAAAAAAAAAATCATGGGGTGATTAATTAAAAAACATATCAATAAATAACTGAAAAGATATTCTAATTTGAAAACTAAGTACTGATCCTATTGCTTCTCACTGCTAGAAAATCTGAAGAGGCTGCCAGAAATCAAACACACTTTTACCCTTTTGAGGGGGAGCTCTGCCATAAAGAAAAGTCATCAGGAGCAATAGTTTTTAATTTTACTTTAGGATTTTTAATATAACACCTCAAACTTGGAGTGTTTAACATTTCACTCTAAGTGCTTACCAGGACTCTGAGATTGTCAAGTTCAACTTCAAAGACCAGCACCAGCTTCTAAAGCTTTCTGAAGTGTCATGAAGCAGGAAGCTGCATGATTTAGGTGGGTAGGTGAATGTCCCAGTAAAACAACATCAGCTTTTGAGTAACACTGGGAGGAATCAACTCCCAGTTTGAATTTCAGATTCTCCAGGTATGTAAACTTGCAGTCTCCCAGCATCCCCAGCACCACTTTTTGCTTTTTGGGTAAAACCAACTTGGCTGTTTCTTGGGAAGCACATGAACAGGGAGCTGGAGACTGCTGAGGCACAGGAGTTGCTCAGTCCTGAAGGATGCCTTGAGCAAAACTCTCTGTCTACAGGATACACTTTCCCACTTGAGGTCTTCTGATCCTGCCCTGCCATGAGGACACAGCCCCGAGAGCTGTAACACCAAGGGCCTTCCCCAGCCCCTCCTTCCCTTGCTGCTCACACTCCTGCAGGTGCTGGAGGGAGGGTGGATGATCTCCAGAGGAACCTGCTGCTGTCTCACTGCCTCAGCTGAGGCTCAAACCTCCGAGCTGCCTCATCAAAGATCATTCCACTGCCTTCCCTTTCAGTCCATTTATGAAGAGTGCACTCCGTGCACCTTTTTAACTCAGACCAAAGGGACCAAAGCTTCAGCAGATGGCACAGAAATATGTGCACTAGGAGTGCACAGAGCCGGGCTCCTGGGGCTCTGATTCCATGGCAATGAGTTAATTTTCATTCCTGCTCTCTCTCAACTCATTCAAAGTAGGTGCTCACAGGCTGGGCTGCCCTCCTGCTGCCTTGAAATGCTCTTCAGATGTGCCTAACCTTATTCTGCAGCATCTCCTCCACCACAATTTAAGTTCATGCAGAAATCATCTTATAGCCCGTGTTCGAAAGCTGGGTTCTGGATTCTGTGCTCCTACAATCAATGCCAGAAATGTTGCAACACTTAAATTCAAGATAACCTGGATTTTTATTTTGCCTCATTTGGTGGTCAGCTACTAATCCACACGATTATTTATGTTTCAATATAAAATTCTTAATTCAGAGTACAAAAGAAAAAGCATCTCAGGTAAAAAGGAAAATAGCTTATCTATGTTTATTAGGTAATGAATAAATAACTAATGTATATTGACTAAATAAATAAATAGTGTTGATGTATTTTTTTCCAAAGAGATCTAGGAATCTGGCAATTCGATTTCTAATCCCAAATCCACCAAGATATTTAAAGAACTGCACTCTGGTGTTACAGAGCACGCTGGATACAGGAGCATTTGTGCAGAGACTATTTATTAAGTGCTGGCTTGGAAGACTAACTACAGAGAAAAGCAAAGTCATGCCAGGATGTGGTTGTTTTGATAAATAATAGAAGGAGATCTCATCATACAGAGCTCTATTATTCCTTCAGCATAAAATGCAACAGAGGAGGAAAGCTAAAACCACAGGGGCATCAGTGTGTCCTGATGGAGAGCCAGGCAGGGTGGATCCTGGGAGGGGGCAGGAGAGGGGCTTGGCCAAGGGCTCCCAGCCCCCTGGCCAGCCCTGCACTGCCAAGGAGGGACAATACAGCACACACAGCCTGGGATTTCATCTGGAAAGCAAACAGATACACCACACTGCCCCGCTCTTCTGGAGGGCTGAGAAGAGCTCCAAGGTTTAGCTGCTTTCAGAGCACCATGCTGCTAGGCAAGGAGCTGGGAAAAAATGGGATTTTTTTTTTTTTTTTTTTTTGATGAAAATGAAATGCATTTAAGATCTTTAAAAACTTCCCTTGGTTCAGTCTGCAGTGCCGTTTTTGTAACCCTTCCCAGGGTTCAGTCACCTTGTGTTTTGTCAGTTCTCTCTCCAGCCATCTACCACTGGCACCAGCTTCATTTCTGAGGGGGAGCGTGGGGCTGTGATGGAAGCAGCAGTAGGGCTCTTTGAACGATTCAGTGCTGTCTGGGTATCCCTCTGCCATCCATCATCTAGAAATTTATACTGCTTTTCAGATCAATCAAAGGAATTAAAGCTCTTCAGGACATAATTTCTTTCCCTGCAATTTCTTTTCCTGGCAAAAGAAAACAGAAATTCAATCTGTTTTCGCTGAAACTCCGGAGAAGTATTACACTACGGGCTGACACACAGACAGCTGAACACAAAGGTGTCTGGTTCCATATATCTTCATTTTCCTCTCCTGGAGTCGAGAACAGCCCTCGCACGGGTGCGGTGTAAGAGCACCCGCACAGAGAGCCTGGCCGGGGCAGAGAGCCCTTCCTTGGGATGCAGCACGGCACAATCAACATCTGGAGGAGCAGGAGCCAAGGTTACAGAGCACAAAGAAAGGAGCGGCCCGAGGGGGGGATCATCAGTTTGCACAGAACTCACAGCATCCCTGCTGCCAGACAGAAAGCAGCAGCAGCAATCTGAAGTGAAACTCCGCTTTAGGATGGCTGGGTGTGCGTGATCCAAGGGGATCCGCACCCAGAGCCAGTGCCCTGGGCAGGCAAAGGGCTGAACAGGCACTGCCAGGTCCCCAAAAGCCCTGGAGCTGTCACGTGTTGGAGTCCAGGGTATTCCTCTGGAAACCCTGGACAGTCAGAGACCTGTACTGGGGGGTTTAAAACCTGTACAGGGGGGTCTGAGAAATGTACAGGGGGGTTGCAGACCCTGGCATAGACCCCAGACAGGCAAGGGCCTCGACTACAGTCCATGGGAAAAGTTACCAACACTACGGGAAGAATTGCAAGCTCTCAAGGGTAATAGAAAGTAGTAATATTTTAACATTAAGAATTTTAGAATAGGGATGACCAGAGACAAGATGGAGGATTCTGGGCGTTGCCCTGGGGTCTTCTCCTTCTTCTTCATCTCCATTTTGCACAGTGGTGATGACATGAAGTAGATTTAGAGGGATTGGGTCAGAG
>VWYO01020833.1:45202-110706 GCA_013400275.1 Rhadina sibilatrix
CACTGGACCCCTGTCACCATCACTGGACCCTTTTTTGCTACAGGATCATCTCTACTTCAACAGAACCACATCTGCCACTTCAGAAGGACTCACCTTTGGACTGCACCCAGCACCCTGACCAGCAGGGTGTCAGGTTGTAGCTCTGACTCTGTCAGGCTTTTCTCCAAAATTCTTTGTTTGTTTTCTTGTTTGGGTGGGTGGTGTTGGTTTGTTTTTTGTTTTTTTTGGTTTTTTTTTTTTCTACTATATTTGTATTGTTAATATTCTTAGTAAAGAACTGTTATTCCTATTCCCAAAATCTTTGCCTGAAAGCCCTTGATTGCAAAATTATACTTTTTGGCGGGTGGGGGTTACATTCTCCATTCTCAGGGAAACTCCAGTTTCCCTGGTAGATACCTGTCTTTCCAAACCAAGACATCTGGGTACTTCTGTGCTGTGTAAAGCTCTAAAGCACCATCCCCCTGCCTGTCCCAGTAACATCACATCATAAAAATACCAAACTTCCTACAGTATTTTCAGGACTCAGGCATTTTATTATTTTTTTTTAAACCATCCTGTGCCATAACATGAAGCATCTATTATTGCAGCAGTCATAGAAGACCTCAGAGATCTGTAATAGATCGGATGTTGCTAACCCAGTCTGATATCAGAGGACTCAGGTCTCAAGTGCTTCCTCAGAGGAGCAAATGTCTGTAAATGACTGTATTGTGCTGAAAGGCCTGAGAGCAGCCACTCCATGACCTGTCCAGTGCCTGCTTTGAATGTGCCTCCCTATAGAGACTCTAAATTTTATGTATTTAACAGTTTCTATGGAAAGAGATTTTTATCCTGCTGTGGCTCCTGTCTGGAGGCATTTTCTTGGAATATATTTAATTAAAAAAAAAAAAAAAAGCCTTAGGATAAATAGCCCTGTTATATTTCAAAACCAATTACTTCTGTCATAATTCTGCTGGGACTTTGCCACAGGTTGCCATTTCACCATGACAGAATCCTCACTCTCCACACTCCATGTTCTCTTTCGCTATCACCAAAGTAATGAAGCATCTGAGATGAAAGACAGTGAAAAATTCAGTATCACCACTATGAATCCCTCTGTTCCAGCTGCTTTGCTTCTCACTTCAAATTACAATCCTCCACATAGCCACAACATCCTCAGCAACTGCATCAGAAGTGATTAAGATATCACACAAAAATGAAGGATTGTCAAACTGAGGGAATCCTGGCTGGAGTACAGAGATGAACAGATGAGTGACTCTGATCCTGCATGGAAAATAAAGAAGGAAAGTACATGTTCAATGAAATAAACTACCAGCTGTGACACAAATTAATATTCCTCTCCTGACTTTCCTGGAGCTATGCTGATTTACATAAGGCAAAGATCTGTTCCGTGCTTTAACCCTGGCATCAGTAACTTCTTTGCAAATTATTATTAACTGTGTGCTGGAGGCCAAGGAGGCCAATGGTGTCCTGGGGTGCATCAGGGAGAGCATTGCCAGCAGGTCAGACCCTGCCCCTCTGCTCAGCCCTGGGAGGCACATCTGGAGAGCTGTGCCCTGTTCTGGGCTCCTCGGGACAAGTGAGACGAGGAGCCCCTGGAGCAGGCCCGGCAGAGGGGAACAGAGATGCTGAAGGGACTGGAGCATCTCTTACCAGGAAAGGCAGAGGGAGCTGGGCCTGTTCAGCCTGGAGAAGGGAACAGAGAGGGTCTCATCCATGTGTGTGAATATCTAAAGCCAAGAGGATGGAGCCAGGCACTTCTCAATGGTGCCAATCAGTGGGAGGAGAATGGGCAGAGACTGATCCACGGGAAGTTCCACCTAAAGCTGAGGAAGAAGTTCACTGTGCAGTGACTGCACACTGGGACAGAGTGTCCAGAGAGGCTGTGGAGCCTCCCTCACTGAGCTATTCCAGACCCATCTGGACACACTCCTGTGCCACGTGCCCTGGTGTGGCCCTGCTTGGGCAGGGAGGCTGGAGCAGGGTCCTTCCCTTCCAGCCTGACCCGCCCTGTGAACCTTTTCTGTGTTATTTCTGTTGTCTCTTCTCTGCATCAGCAGCAACACTCTCCAGCATACACACAGCCTCCTCCCTGGCACCCTCAATGTCAGCCTTACTCCACAGTGACTGTCACACGAGACAGTCCTTCGTGAAAGATGAAACACTTCTGAGACAGAAGTTATTTAGTGCTATACCAGTTATTCACTGGGGATCTGACACATCTGCTTTAAATAACTCTTCTCCCTCTTCTAAATAATTTTTGGGTTTATCACATTTAGGAAGCAATACATTTTCAAAATTCTTGAGACTCCAGTTCCAGCCCTTTCACCTTCCATACAATGAGGCTGTGTTCTCACTGAAAATGCTCTGAACAGCAACTGACAGCCCCTCATCTCTCTCACACGGCTACCAGACTTCAGTTTGCCAGCCAAAAAAATGACTGCACATCTCATTTACCACACACACACACTGAGCCTAGGCCTTTGCATTGTTCTCTCCAGGTTGACTGGAGAAACCAGAAGGCAGAGGACAGCTGTAAGGGAATAAACTGAAAGGATTCAGGTAAATCTCTGAGGCCAGTGTCACCCTTTTTAATTCCCATGTTCAATACTCTAATCTCCTAAGTAGCTGCCTGTATACACGACCTCCTCAGGAGACCATGCTGCTAAAAGTCAGCTTGCACATGCTAGGGGGACAAAGGGCTACCTTGAAGTTTTATACATTTTTACTGGGAATGGCACAAAATTATTTTGGTCGCCTACCAGCTGGATTTACTCCACGCAGACTTTTGAAAACACGCCTCACATGCCACACATTTTAGACTGAATTTTTGTCAGAATAAATAAAACAAATTCAATAAATGGAAGTGAAAGAAGCTCCCCTGCTCCCTGGTGTGAATCTCTGTATGGAAGGTGTGAGAGGATGAGAAGGAATAACAGAGGGCATCACTTGTGTGCAGTCAGACTGGACTTGGTTTCTGTAGGTTCAATGAAGTATGAGATGATGCTTGGGTGGTTTTTCCCCTGCCTTCCAGCACGCTGACATATGCTGAGCTTTATTGCTTCTGAAAGCACCCTTGCAGCCATTCCATGAGACTTTGCAGCCTCCCAGTGACTCACTGCACATCAGCTGCTCCTGGAATCTCTCACGGCTACTTGGCCTGGCTTGAGCAATGTTAAATGTGGCTAAAATGAGGTGGCTGTGCTGATGGCGACGTGGTTCACATCACAACTGTACCCAGTGACCCTACCAGGCTGAACTGGACACTCCTGCCTGGCCCTCGGAGCACACCACACTAATGGAGAGTGCAGGGGAAACAGGAGAGAAACAATATGGAGTTACAAAGTCTTGCTTAAAGCTCAAAATGCATCTTTTCACTTGTGAGCCAGCACCTTTCCGCAGCCTGGCCCTTCAGCCTGCACATGCACCAAGCAATGAGGCACAACACAGCATCAAGCTGCTTTAAATCCCATCTCAGGGATCTCCTGAGGGCCCTCAGAGCCATCTTCCTGCTCCACCACTTTTAACCCTCACTACTGACAGGCTCTCCAGCTGAGAAAAACCCCAGGTGCCACTTGCCTCCCAGTCCCTCTGAGAACAGAAGGATGGAGCCTGCCCAACCCTCCCTTGCTCCCACTTGTTTCAGGCCCAAATGGAACCCTGGGGAAGCTGAGGGTCCGTGCTTGTTTTCTTTTCTCACCCCTCAGGACCTGAGTGTAGGGATCGTCGTGGTTGTTTGAGTCCAAAAAGAGATGTCCTGAGACTGGGGTGCTCTCAAGACACGTGNTTCTCTGCAGGGCCTTCTTGCTTCATCCTCCCCAACACCTGAGGAAGCTGAACCCTTCCCTCGGGCCAAAGTCACTCGCTCCATTCTATCCCACCACCTTTCGTCCACATTTCTCTTTTTAAGGGCAGCAAAATCCCACGATGGGAAAAATGAATGAGCACTCCCAATCCCGCTCATCCCACTGGACACAGAGGCTGACTGAAACAAATGCAAAGTAAATTGCCTGTATATTATCAGACAGAGCTGAGTCCCACAACAAACAAGCATTAAATCTGCTTCCTCGCTGCCTAAACCCCAGAACCTCAGAGAAAGAAATAACAAAGAGATGTAAAAGCATGCTGAATTACAGCCTGTCTGGAGGCCTACTGTGCAAGGGGCTACCACACAAAGGAACATGAGGAAACCTACCCAGAAAATATTTTTTTCTCTCTCTTTTCAAAATGGGCTGAGGTAAATTAGACTATTTTATCTGGTTCTGAGCTGAAATGACCCATCTCAACAGTTCCTTCAGAAATGTCTTGTTTTTGTCTAATACCTTCACCTGTAGCAGAGCTGCCTTCCTACTCCTTTGTGTTTGCAAGGGAAATTGGGCATGACACTGTGGCTAAAAAAAATGACACAATTCTGCAACCACATCACCCTGATTCAGGCTTTGAGGAGCTTCTGCTTCCTGCAGCACTGAGCACGCTGCTCACACCGTGTGCTGTGTGCACGTGTCAGTGCTGCCAGCTCAAGCTCTGAGTGCTTACTGGGCCTTTAATGTCCCCCTTCAGCCATGTCCTCAGCTCCCCACTCATTCACTTCTCAGCATCCCAGAAGGCAAACACACCACAGCTCTTCTGGATCATCACTTAGAGTCTCCAGTTCCCTGACTAGCTCCTCCTGCTGATTTACAGGCTTAAACCTCTGCAACTACCACTGGGTTTGCAATTTCTGAAGCAATCTAATATCAAAGGGAGTCATTTCATGAAAAAAAAAAAACCCTGTGCTTCTTACAAATAAGACCCAAGGTTATTCAAGGGTACGAAAATACAAACTCGCTCCTGGAGGAGGCAGAAAATTAATTTCTGATACAGGCATGCTTTACCTGAGCTGCAGGATGACAATTTACACTCGCACAAGATTGGACATTCACCCAACATTGCTGCTGCTTCTGGGATCTGATCATCTCCTCCTCAGCTTGTGCTGCTGGTCTCCATGGCAGCTGTGCATCCCACCGGGGGCCTGCCCAAAACACCCTCCCCAAAAGGACACATGGAAAGCACACATGGCAGCGGGCAGGGCAAAGAAAATAACACAGGGTTTGGGAGGCAAAAGGGCTGCACTTCGATATTTCATCAGGAAAAAAAAACCGTGTTAATTAGAGATTTACAGAAGTGAAGTAAGTCACAGTACATAGACATAACATATAGAAAATGTGTCACTGAAATAAATGCTAGGCAAAAACCAAAGCAACTCCTCCAAGCAATTAATCTGTAATCATGAGTAAAGAGTGAATCCTGCATATTTTTTATGCCTTCTCCCTGCATTCCCCTCACACACAGGCAATTGCACCATTAAGAGCCAGTTCAAAGGGTGCTTTGCCACTGGTACCAGAGGGCAATGGAGAAGCAAGAAAATCCCAGGTGTTTTTTCCAGGGACTCCTTCCTTTATTCCAGCCCCTACCAGCTTTCCCTGAACATAATTCAGTCCTACAGAGGGAACAGGAAATTTTGCAGAAATGTCACCTCGAGATCCTGCCAGTGAAGACAATAATTTAAAAGTCAATATCTCATGCAGCAGGGCCCAAGTGACACAGGGGTCAGGGCTGGCTGAGGGCACAGGGGCAGAGCCAGACTTCAAGCATCACAAATTTCAGGATTTGTTGAGGCTAGGGAAAATGCTAGATTCACTCTTTACTCATGACTACAGATTAATTGCTTGTGGGGGGTGTTGCTTTGGTTTTTGCCTTCTAGCATTTATTTTAGTGACACATTTTCTATAGGTCATGTCTATGTGTTGTGACTTACTTCACTTCTGTAAATCTCTAATTAACATGTTTTTTTTTCTGATGAAATATCAAAACCTTTACCAATAGCATGAAAACCTCCCTGAGGCATTCCTAGCACCAATCAAAGCAAGGCATTCCTCAGTGCTGCACCACCTGAACCCCTGTGCTATTTATGTTAAAGGATAAAAATCTTTCCCCAAACTTTTGTCATGGAACCCAAATACTATTCTCCTGAAGCTCCTCTTGCAGTAAAATTGAGTGGAAGATATGAAAATAAATATCTGATGGAACAGCCACATAACAAGAGGCCATTTCAAACCCTGCCTAGTTCACAGAAAGAGGCCTATTGATCAGAGTAGGTGATTGATCAAGGCCTAAACCAAAGCCTTGCAGGGTTATTTCTGCCAGACATTTCTTTTTAAATCTTCAAATCCCCTAGAACAAACTGCAGCAGGAAAATTCAAGTTCTGTATTTCATACATGGGGCAACTGAGGAGTTCCAATCACCAAAATCCTTGAAAACCACTGCGGACTTGTCACTTAACTGTGAACTTTTGAGAAAATAAAACTGGGTACAGCAATTACTGCCACAGAGCAGGAATTTCATGGAGAGCATTAATAACAAAACAAAGCAAACATTTTATCACAAGGTCTGAGGGAGCAAATTTCTCTCCACTGCATTATTTCTATTAATAACAGGACCAGAGAGAAAAGAACACTGAGAAGTTATCCTGATCATCCAGCTACTTTTAAACTCCGAAGAAAAATGCCCCTGCAGTACTTCTCATGAGTGCTAATTAATTTTCTGTAGCAAATCTCAACAGGTCTGTGGGCTCCAGGAGCAGCTTGAGCCCTTTCAGCTGGGGCAGACTGTGGACCCTTGTCAAATTCCTGTTCTGGAAACCCCCACATCTACCCAGGGATGGGATCTGCTGCAGCCCCAAGGTCCAGGAGTCCTTGAGCCGTGATCTTCCTTCCAAGGTGCTCATTAGAAAATGCTAATCCTTTTATGGGAAAGCAGCAAAGCAAAAGGAGAACCATTACTTTGCTGCTTCCAACAGCTTTACTACTAATTTTTGCATTCCCCTTTCTCCTGTTTCATTTTTATCTGTTTTGAATTGCCCATGGTTACAGCAGGGAGATTAACAAAAAACCCAAAAACTTACTTGAGTTACAGAAAAACAAAAACAAAAAAAAAATCACAGCTCAAAAAAAAAAAAAAAAAAAAAAGAAAAAAAAAAAAGAAAAAAGAAAAAAAAGAAAAAAAAAGAAAAAAAGAAAAACTCTTGCCTGAGAGGAAAATGTAGAACTTTTTTACTTCTGCTTGGTAACCCATGGAGTACAGTAGATGATTAGCTATTAATTATCCATTAATAACAGAAAATTTTTATCATCTTAAATTGGATGGGTACTTAAACTTAGGAAAAGCCCTTTGGGAACAGTACCTTATCAACAGAAAGTTTGGGTTTGCAATTTATAATCCATTAAACTAAGGCCAGCACTTTCTGCCCTCAAAATAAGAGAAAATAGATTTTTTTTTTTCCCCCTGTTATTTCAGATTCTGAGATTGTGTGGTGCCTCTTTTATCTAAAGCTCTCCCTTCAATATTTGACTGGGAAGGGCTTTGGCCTGGTTGGAGTATAAACTAATCAATAGCAATGTGTCTGCACCTTAGCTAGAAATGAAGAAATTCCACAGTGAAGTCTCTAGGGCAAATGCCAATATAAAGCAAATTGAAAAGCCACCCCCATCAGGGCTGAATGCAAAAGCCAAAAAGTCACTTTTCTATGAGCGTTTCTGACACTGAAATGTTCACCAAGTGCCAACACACAAGAATATGTTGACACAAACTTACTTTGAATTCAAATGCCTGAATAAAGCCCTGCATCCTATGTGGGTTTTTCCTACTTGATTTTGTGCCACAAGAAGTTCAAGCCTCCTAGAAAATTGTTATGTTGTGTGTATCAAACCCATAGAAAAATGGGGCTTACACTCAACTCTCTCATTCAAAGGGGAAAAAAAAAGGTGAAACTCTAAGCCTGATATTGAGTCTTCTAGCCTTCCTCTTGAGGCTGGAGTGCAGCACTCCCCCTGCCCACCCCCTGGGCTGCTGTGCCAGCTCGGTTTCTGGGGAGCTTTGGGGGGAAATATTTCAGGGGATAGGGTTAAAGGTTCAAAAGAGGCTCTTACCTCAGGGTGTATTTCCAAGGCTTTATTCCTGAAGGGGTCCCAGGGGCAAAGAGGCCGAGCAAGGAGGAGCAGGGGTTTTTATCTGGTCTCTGTCCCAGGACAGACAGCTGGCACAGAGCCATAGGTCAGAGATAAGGGGAAGGTAGGGTAAACTAAAGGTTACAGGCTTTGGGGGTTTCTGGGGAAAAACCATCTCCCCAGAGGAATACAACACTGGGGAACAGCTGAGAGCACCTTCCCAAGGAGTCACAGGAGGAAAATCACTTCAGGCTGAGAGTTTGGGAAGCTGCTCCTGCCTCCTCCTTGTGAAAAAGGCATATTGTATGTATAGCTCTACGCAGATATTTACTATATATATATTAGANGGTTTTGTAACCAATTTTTATTCTTTATTAAATTCTCATAAATTTCTAAAAGTGAGTGATTGGCATTTATCACATCCTGGAGCTGCTCCCCAGCTCCCTTGTGTCACCTGCTTCTGCTGCGTGAGCTCCCCGCTGCCCTTCCTCACCTGCACCACCAGTCTAACCAAAAATGCTTCCCAGCAGCCCCCTTCCTCTCCTTACAACGAAACAGGAACACCCCTCTGGTGTTCTCTGAGACCCCAGGGGCTGTGGCTGCAGCAGCACCCCAGTGCCAGCAGCTGTGCTTGGGTTTGAGTCTCTACCTCGCACCACTTCCTAAGCCTGGGCCTCCAGTTCTGCCTCTGCCTGCCTGCAGGAACAGCAAACTCCTTCCCAGATCTCTGGGAAGTTAAATCAATTAGGCTTGAGTAATTCATGTCTTTAAAACACCTCAAAATTTAAATACAACAAGCTGAGCTGCATGGCTGGGTTAAGTTACTTACATGATATTTTAGGAGAAGATGTGTGAAAGTATTGAATAGACAAAACCACATTTTAATACTAAAAAGCAGTGCAGCTAGACTTATTGCAGCCTGAGGTAACAGATAAACAATCAGTATTTCATCTAAACAGATACTCCCTAGTAGAATTACTGAAATTACAATAGCCAAGGCTGTTCTCTGGAGAGAAATTTATTGCTAGGAAAGGCTCTTTTTTACACAAGCACTGCCCTGTCTATAAAGTTAGCACAAACACCCTGCTCAAATACATCACCAATTATTTTAATCAGATTCTCCAGCAAGCCACCCCCTCAGCCATGTACATTATACCCAGAGCCAGCACTGATAAGTGCTCATCACAAAATGCTAATTGCATTCCATTAAAAACACTCAAACAGCCCATATGATTTCAAATATTGCGTGCCATTTCTCTCTAATTGGTCTGAAAGGAATCTTTTCCTTTACCTTTGGTTTCCATGTGAACTTCAAAACCGTTCTGGAACTTGGCAAAGACAAACACTTTGATGTTCCTTTGCGTTAGGAAAAAAATCTTTACCCAATAAATTACAATTATGTAAATATTACCCCCCCTGGGGTATGAGTTCCTCTTTGAGGCACAAGATGATTAGAGCAGAAGAATTATTAGATTTGTCCACGGCCACGCTATACTCGCCTTCCTCAGGAAATTCTGTTATCAAAGACTTTAATCCCATTCCCGGTAAAACAAGGAAATGCGGCCAAGGAGTTAAAAGGGCCAGCACCCTGTGTCAGCCCTGGGGGCAGCCCCTGGAAGCTGGAGGGGGCAGCACCCAGCAGGAAGACCCAGGGCCAGTTCTGGGCCCGCGCTCTCAGAGCCCTGAGCGCTTCCTCACCTTCCCCTCCAGCTTCCCCACAGAGCCCTGCAGAGGCAGCTGGAGCTGGGCAGGCAGAGGGAACATCCCAGCCCCTGCGAGGTGCAGGGGGATGGATGCCTGCTGCAGGGGCAGCACCACAGCCCTGCTCGGGCACTGGTGCTCAGGCCTTGGGGGAAACACCTTGGTTCCGTCCCCGAGCCCGTCCTGTCCCCTTGGCACAGGCACAGGCTGTACGAGATCTCTGGGGTCAAGGCTGCTCTTGGAGCAGTGGTTTATTGCACAGGGCCTGGGGGAAGGGGCCCTGCTGAGAGCTGCCAGCTGCAGCTCAGAGCAGAGAGAGAGAGAGAAGTAAGAGCAGCAAGAGCAAGAGAGTGAAGTTCCTGTTACAATCCATTAAATCTTCTTCTCTACTGAATATTCTAACTGACACCAACCAATCTAATACAAGATACAAATCTTATAGCATTTACATACAGCCTGTAAGAATCATTACATTACCATATTATATTTCAAACCCTAAAAACGACTCTTTGGACCCCTCCTGCCAAGCTGGTAGGGTCTGCTCTGAGCCTTGGACTCTTGGTGAGGAGAAGGACATTGTTTAATCCAAAGGGGATTAATTACCTTCAGCCAGCCACACTGTTGTTCTCCAGTTGTCCAGTAACTAAAGCTCTAAACATCAAAACTTGCCTTCAATTCTATTTCACTTACACGTTTCATATTCTCAAACCCTAAGCAATCATATTTATAAGGCTTTCCTTCTTCATCTTCCCCAACACTGTACCCTGCTCCTGGAGGCTTTCTTTGCAGCTGAAGAGTCTGCTTAGGCAGCTTTCCCTGTTCCATCTTTGCCCGTGTGGGTACGAAAGGCTCCGACAGAGCTCACCCTCCTCTGTCTGGGAGCAGAGCAGCTGCTCTGGGACTCAGTGTAGCTCTCTCCCTGCAGCTTCCCTCCTGGCCAGCCCCAGGAATGAATGCAGGGGAAGACAGAGCCTCCTTCCAGCAGGCACGGTGGACTCGAGCTGGTTTGTAGGCAAACCAGGCTCCAGTGAGGGAAGGAGGAAGCCTCATCTGAAATGTAGGGATTTATCTTCCAAACCCAAGGCCGGAGAATACAGCCTCCTGAATAATTTACACATGAATGTTCTGAAACACATTTAGGAGAATGAATTAGGCTAGAGATCAGGGTGGAATTTTTAAGAAAGCTTTTGCTTCTGTACACAGAATAAAACAGAAAGTGTATGGTGTTACATGTTCACATCAAAACACAGAGCATGCACCCACTTTGCCAAGGGTTATGGCAACTGAAGCATCTAGCACAGAAATAGGACAACATGCCAGATCCCAAACATGTTGAGGAGCTATTGTGACCCCTGTCACCTGCTTTCAGCCTGTAACACCTGCTTAGAACACTTGCATACATACATGCCTGCATGTATGAAAAGAACATATTTCTTTAGAAGCACAAGAATAATTACCCAGCACTTTGGGCAGTGCTGATGGGCCTGGAAAGTACAGTGGGAGTATTTGATGTTCACACCCTCAGGTGGGGCCCTTGCCAGCCTAGCTGTGGCACACCAGTGTCCCTTTTGTGTCTGTTACATCTCCATGGTGTTACACACACCCTGTGACGTGCACATTTGTGTTTATTGTGCTACACAGAGATTTATCCTGTTCCCACCCTCTCAGGGCTGCATTATTTTCACAGACAAAACTGGTGCTTATGAACGTAATTACAGTTCACCAGCATCCACATGAAGAAATTAAGCCAGTGGTGTCTGCTGACTTTTAAGTGCAGCCCCTGGTCATTGGAAGGTGGAACTTGCCATTCCTAGAAGTGTTACCTGAATATCTGAACAAAAAGTTACAAGTTTCACCTTGGTTCTCTAGGGGGAAAATCCCTTGCAGAAGAGAGGGATACCTGAACTCCCAAGGGCTGCAGAGGAGCTCTGGGAACAAGGATATTCTCCTGCTGCCAGTGAGGGGCAGGTCTGGCTCTGTCCAAGCCTGCTGAAATGCCCATTGTAACTGATCCATGCACTTGAGTACAAAGCAGATTAAATTTTCTTTCTGGTCTACTGAAGATGACTCAGTCACTCAGCTTCCCTTATTTTTTTTTTTTTTTTAAAGGTTTTTGAAGAGAAAGAGTACAAAAGCTCTGCCAATCATGTTTGCTTTATCTTATCCCATACCCTCCTTCATACAAGAGAAGCTGCAAAATATTCTTTTCAGCTTGTTTACCTGAAGTTTCACAAAATCCACACCGTTTTGAAAGCCTAAAAGCATTTAAAGAGAATTTCTTTGTAAAGCATTGCTAAAGAATGCAAATAAACTTTCACAGTGGCCTGTAAGTACCTTCCTTTACCAGGTAATATTAGCATGAAAAATGTTACAAAATCTTGTATTGAGAGCCTTTGCTTAGGTTTTTCACCTTTCCAGTGCTGCAGAGGGAAAGCACTATCCAAGAGAACCCTTCTAACCTTGGGAAACATGGCTGGGCATGGCCCAGAAAGGATTTTTTCTCTTCTAGAGATGACTGTAGGTACATTCAGATATTTGTCCACCATTCAAACAGAGAACCTGCTCACTCTTATTACTGAGAGATAAAGCTGACTGAGATCACAGCTTCCTGACTTTGGCCCAATCAGTCCAGCAGGGAGAGAAATCCATTACATGCACCAAAATAAACTCCACACTGCTATTTCTGCTGCTAATAAAGCTGCAGCTTAGCTCCATTCTTACTGAGGGTAATAGATTTTTCTGTAACTGATTTCAGCCCGTTTCAATGTGGCCATTTTATGTGAAGGTACCATTCACCAGCATTAGGGAAAGCAAAATCAGGATCTACTGCTTATTTTGTGCCCTTCATTAGCATCTCGAAGAGAAGCAAAACAAAAGGAGCAGCTTTAGCAAAATAAAATGCTTGAAAGCACGTTTCTGTTTTCCCCTTTCCTTCAGCCTGATGGGGATCTGCCAGAGCACTGCACTCTAACTGCTTGAGCATGGCCTCTATTAACAAACTGCTATTAATTTTCACTTGCTCAGCAATACTATCACGTGTCTACATTGCTTTGGAGGCTCTCCAGCTGATTTGAATGGTATCTGATCTTAATCAGCTTTTCTTACCCTTTTTCAAAGAGTTGGTGCTGCACCAACGTACAAATCTGCAAATATTGTGGCAGCTGTTTGGACTCCTACATTTGCACTCTTTTCTTTGCAAGAAAAGGATGCATTTAACCAGCACATTTTTCTAATTCATGGTCTTCATCAAATCAGCGTCAAAAAGCGCTAGGACAAAAATTAAAATAAATAAAAATCAATTATCTCCTCTATGGCTATTCATCATTCTTAGGAAGTTACATCCTCACTTATCACTTACAAGGTTTTGGAGCTGCTTTCTAAATGTCAAGGCCGTTTCTCCATAATTTTCCTCTCAGCACTGCAGCTTTTCCTGAGGCAGTGATTTTCAGGTAAAGCAAAATTTCAAAAGTACAAAACTAAGAACAGCTGGTTTGGAGCCTATTCTCTCTTTTCCTCTTTGCAGACAACAGAAGAAGTTTGACTTCCAGACAATTTTCTCTATCCTTATATACCTGGTAAGAAATCTTTGTTACAATAATTATCTCAAGACAACAGACCAATGTAGGGTAATCAAAGAAATCATTTAAGATCCTGCAAAACTCAATTGCCCAGTACAGGCAGGCAGCTAACACCCTGATAAATTATTGCTGTATCATATATCTTCCTTAAAATTGGAAGAGAATGGACCCAAAAGAAGCACTAAGAGGGCTGTTGTGATGCATGAGTCGGAAGGAAAAATAACTACATTAGAAATGTTCCAGATCCCATTCAGCAGTGGAAATTAATGGAACATTGCCAATTAGCCTGAAACACTTAGCTTAATGTATTTGGAATTTGAATGATGGATGTTTTATGTAACTCCATAACAAAGCTCAGCACGAGAAAATTGGTCTCTTCAACTTCTGAAACTATGTGCCTCTCAAAGTGAAACAAACAAAAAATCCATCTACGTCACATCCATGTGACATTTCCAAGGGGTAAAGTCAGGCATTTCCTCCTGCACTGAGGCTTTCAAACCTTATCCAGAAGTAAAGCCCTTGCTAAAAAGCCCAAAGGAATAATCTGAGCAGCAGTTTCACAGCAGACACCTCCCAAGCTTAACCTGCACGTGGCTGTAGGACTCTGAGGAGTGGATTCTAGATTTCAGACCTCGATGGTGCTGTCCCACCTGCATGAACTGCAGGTGCCCTCTGCTCCTCACCACCCTGCTCCCCTCAGGTGAAGCCACAAACAGGTGAGTGATAAGGCAGCACAAAGAGCTGCACTGAGGCTGTAGCCACTGGGCAAAGGGCCAGCAGCCGACTCAGGAGCTGCTTCTTGAAAAGGAAAGGAGAAAATTCCCCTTGCTTACAACTCTCCTCTTCCTGTAAAACTGCACTAAGAGCCCACTTGGTGGTGCTTCTCCTGGACTAAAGGTTGCTTTGTGCAATGAGAACGACTTGTGAGTTCATGAAGAACATCTTGTGACCCAAATGCAAGCGTCTCAACAGAGGCTTGTTTTGTTTTAACTCTGGGATCCAGGGAACTTTAAAGAAATCCCTAGTCAGTGTAGCATCTCTAGACTAATTTAATATCAGCACAGTCCCCTGATGGAAGTTCAGCCATCTGTCAAATTCCTTATGGAGAAAGCAGACAAATGCATAACACATTTTAAAAGTATAAACTATTCATCAACAGGCAAGACCTCCCTCAGGTTGCTCACTAAGCAGCCACATACTGGCACAGTGATAGAGCAGTAAATGCATGTCTTGTCTCCACATTTCAGGATTTACTTTAGCAAAAGATTAACTGGAATTAACCCAAATTCACATTCTTACACTCACTCCTGCTTTCCGTTGAAAAACAATAACCTTCTCTGACCTGAACACTGCGTGAGCCCCTGACAAAACCTTTGTCAAAACAAACCTTTTATTCAGCATTTGGCATTTGTCACCTGTAATAGCCCCTCCCTTTTTCATCAATCCTGTGTTAAGGGTGAGATGAACTCTGTGCAGCTTCTTGAGCTGAGACCTCCCCCACCAAAAGTGATCACCGACCTGGAAAATATTAGAAAACCTAGAGAGAGCTACAGATGGCAATTCTGTGGCAGTCCAAAATGTTTAAAATCATCCTCCTCCCAGAGCCAAACCTGAACAAAAATAAATAAAGCATCAGATGGCCATTGCAGATATCAGAGCTGCACACCCAGACTTTCACTTTTATTCATAAAACTGAATTGTAATCAGGTTGTGTGGAGCAAGACACCTTCACTCCATCAGGTCCCACTGCTCCCTCAGAGAAGAAGTTGGAATTCCCAGGGGGTTTGTTGGCACTACCTTCCTCCCTGCTTTCCCCACAACCAGGATACTCCTGCAGTGGGTGTAGAACCTCCCCAGAAACTTCTTCAGAAAGCAGAGAGGCCAGCACAGAGAGGGCAGATGAGCAGGGGCTGAGAGGATGTGGGATGAGTTGCCAAGGGAAGGGAGGAGACCAGCAGAGTTTCAGGTGGAGAGAAGACAGGGTGGTCCAAGGAGAAGGCAGGTGGGCACCCCTGGGCAAGGGCTCTGCAGGGCTGTGGAAGGAGGAGCAGGAGGAAGAGAGGCAAACACCAACACTGAAATCTAGCCATCTTCCAGTTCAAACAGATTAAATAATCCACTGTTCTTTTTGTTTTGTTATCTGTGTACAATTAAAGCATCAATCCTCTCCCTCCCAAGCAGGGAACTCCAGAATGATGAGTTACTCTGCACTAGAGCCCTGCATCCAAAGGTATTTAGACCTCCATAAATCTGGTACAGTTGCTGAAAAATTTATTTTTTAAAACTTCCCTCCATAACAAACATTCATAATGCACTCCTTCCAAATGGGCCCCCAGATGATGATGGTACTGCTTTCTCAGCTGTGGCTTTGAGCTCCATATTTAATAGTGACATTTATTAAATATTAATTTGAAAATGCATGATTTATATTGTGTGGTTAGCATAGGTGAGTGGTTCTGTCACTCATGACCTCTGCCTGGGCACTTATCACTATTCACACTCAGCCAGGTGAAGGTTTAATTTTATAACTCTTCATTGTGCTCAAGTTTCCCCACTGATTTAGCACCCACTCGTGCTGGCCATCAATAGGAGCCCCTCTGACCTCAGCTGGAAGCCACCAAGAGCCCCGGGCAGGAGGAAACCAGCCTGTCTCCCGTTTTCATCTTTGGAGACTGAGTAGAGCAATGGGAAAACCCGCAGAAATTCATGGCTGAGAAGCAGCAAGAACAGTTTTTATGACTGCATTAATCAGAACTGGTTTTAAGAATGCCCCAGGTCCATTTCTGTGCTGAGCCTGGCCAGGCTGAACCACCACTGGCAATAATTCAAATGAATCTATTTGATGCCACACTGAAAGCACTGACAATGGTCACTCAGTCTGTCACTAACAAAGGAGTTGGAAAAGTAGTTTTGCTCCAGCCAATTATTTCTTCTCACTTTGCAGTTACTGAGGTGTAGAAGACAATATGGGACGTGGATTTTAGAAAGGGATTACCAGGAGGTGAATACGGAAGAACTGACTGGTGCAAAGGCACTTATTGAGCTGCAGATGTGCATCAGTAAACCCACAGTATTAACCTGAGCAAGGCAAGAGGGAGACCTGTGAGGTCCCTGGTCAACATCACCTGGGCAGAACAGTGCAGAAAATTCCCTGGCCTGCACAGATCTCAAAATAACTGAGAGCTTTTGCCTTAGGTCCTTCCTGCACTTCTATTCACAGTTGGTGACACAGAGACCATTATTCCCTTGCATTAGCAGGTGATGCACAACATTCCTATTGGATTAAGCACTGAAGTCAATGTGAATTAAGAATTCCCAGCATTTCATTAGGGTGAGAAACCCTGAACCCGTTAAATAGGTATTAAAATCTCATCTTTAGTCTTGAGTGTGTGAGTATATATATGTATATATAGAAAAGCATACAAATCAAAAGTATTGCCAGTCATTTGTTGTAACTGCAGTTGAAATACCAGAGGGTAACTGTCAGATGATCAGATGAAAATTGTACATTTTCCCCATCCAGTCCCTTTTCTGCAACAACCAAGGAAAGCACCAGCAAAATGCCCAAATTGCATTTACAATTCCCAGCCTTCAAACTCTGCTACTACAGACATTTAACAAATCTCAGAAAGGGCCTGCTCAATGACAAATTGTTCAAGTTTTAGCATTTCAAATGCTGCTATCTCCCAACTGTAAGGCAATTAGAAAAGGCAACTGAGAATATCTTTGCAAAGGTGTTTTGGAACTTGTAAGCAGTTGCACTGACACAAAACTGATGCAGAGCCACTGAAATCAATTAAATTTGATGGACACAAAGTTGGAGAAGAATCACAATATTGATGTCCAAGAGTTAGCCAGAAGATACATCGTATTCAGCAAATATCAAGCATTACCTTAAACCTTTTTGAGTTCCATTTTCAAAATTTTAAAAATAGGCTGTGGCTTGTGGCAAATGATCAGCTACAAATGTCTCGTTCCCAAGAAGCCAAACAGTTCAATTTTGTAAACTCCTTGCTCTGAAATTAACAATCAGTGAAAAGGAATAATGTGTTCTTAACTTAAAGTATCACAGAAAAATCCCTGGAATATCCACATCAAATGAATGGCCTGAGGTTGGAAGGATTTGCTGGTGATTTCAGAGTCACTTTCTGCAAGCTGAAATTGGAAAAGCACCAATAGCAACGATTTACTTCCTCTATTTTCTGTCTGTAAAAGATTTCCATCAATACTGCATCAAGAAAAGAATTTAAGCATATCCATAATAAACCCTAAACTAGCTGAAATGTGCAAATGAATACACAAGATGAAAACCATTTTCTCTTAAAAAGTGTCTGAATATGTTCATTTAATTCCTACTCAACCCTTTGTGTACCATCACAAATCTGAACTTCTGGCCTGGATGTTGTAACACCTCTTCTCAAAGAACTGAGGGCAGAAAGTGATGGCAAGAATTCAACATCCTCCTCCACTTCTGTACTCTATGTCACTAAGATACAAGCAGGAAAAATAAAAGTTTTGAACATATTTTGAAAAATTCATATATTTTGAACAGTATGTAACTAGCAGAAATGGGTCCACCACCTCTGACATCCTCTGGTACCCTGACTTGCACAAACCTTCTCATCTGAGACACAAAACGTGCAATAGGCAAATGCAGCAAGTGGTGAAGAGCAGGGGAAGAGGTGCCAGATTTTCCTGGACACTATCTGCATGTAAAATCCCCAAGCAGAATGACCCTAGTGTGGGGTAGTACAGTGTTTATTTAGAAATACAGGCAGTGTTACTTCAGCCATGAGGAAGAGCTGCTTGCTCAGTCTTTGCATCTTCCTCCACAGCAGCCCAAAATGATTAACACACAGGGAAATTCTAGGAAATGTCAGACAGTTGGTTGATCTGTAATCTGTCCTCAAGTAAGTGAAATGTGTGAACCTCTCTGCAGTCTAATTCAATAAGTAATCTTAGAATAAATACTAAACAGTGTTAGAAAAGCAGGATCTCAAGTTCTACACCAGAGTTTTCTCCTAATTTCTCAGTGACTGAGACTAATGTCACTTCTTCCAGCTCCATTAGGCCACACACCACACTGCCATAAGCCAGCTTGCAGCAGAGCCAGCACAGCCTCTCCATCTGTCTGGTCAGTGTGTGACCCAGCCCTTGGCAGGCAGCAGCTCCTCCCTCCCCCTGCTCACCAGCAGGAGCTGCACCTGGGACAGGTAAATGCTGTGCCTTTGCTACCAACCAGCACAGGGCAGAACCAGGCACCCAACACAGTCTCTGCCTGGGGTTTTTCAGGGTTTTTTAGCTGAGAACTGAACACTTCCTTGGGGGCTGGCAGGCAGCCCAAAAGCAATCCCCCTTTCCCAAAATGCTTCCTCTTTCCAGGGTCCTGCTGCCCTCCCATTGCATCCCTCTGCACCCCAGAGGAGCTGGCAGCACCACAGCAGCTCTGGGAGCCACACCTGGGAGCAGAGCACACAGCATGGTGCTGAACACCTCTGACACTCCAGGTCCTGACACCCTGGTCCAGCTGAATCACTCAGCAAAGCTTTCCAGGCCAGGGAGAGGAGAAAAGGCAGTAAGAGGATGCTGAAGGAAACTTTCAGCAAATGTAAGTAACGTGACTGCGATGAGCTCTCCTAGCAACCTGTGATGTGCAGCTCAGGCAGATTTTGAGGCAAAGAACATCTTTGTATTCAGCCCTAAGAGAGTTCCTCATCCATTCATGTCTTTGATCTGCTCCTGAAAGCTGTGTAAGCTTTCAGAATTTATGTCATCTTATTGGAAAGGTTTCCACTGCCTGATAACATTGGGTGAAGAACACAGAAGCAAAAATAAAGATTAAGTTTCTACCGTGGGCTTATTTTGTCTGAGTGTTCCTTCTACACCTCGATCATCCATCAGCCTTACTCTCTAGCCTCTGAATTCTGATGTGTTTAGAAAAAATTGATTTACTTTTCACCTCTTTTCCCTCTTTCCTCTCTTGTTCTTTTACATTTAACCTGCTGGAGTCCACCAGCTTTTTTATCTTCCCCTTTGAACACAGATTCACCTCTTGGCAGGGCATTTTCCTGCTTCTTGCAGCCCCCTTATTCTGCTCTTTAGCAATGACACTTGATTTCTGGGGTTTGCTTTTCAGAAGGTTTTGATAAGTAGGTTAACTTGTTTTTCTGGTTCAGCATGCTTGGATAAGTCCCCATTCTGCCTACAAGATACTTACTTTGGTTTAAAAACAATTCCACATCCTTTTAAGTGTTAAGTGTCAGCATTTTGATCACATATTTGAATTCAGACAAGCCTGTCTCTCCTGTGTAGACTTCCACTCCTCCAGACAGCTCTCTAACCTCGATGAAATCCTTCCCCTCACCCTGGTGGGCTCTCTCCCACATTCCCAGCTGCACGTGGAGTCTTTCCTGCTTCATCTCCTTACTTGTGTTTGCTTCCAAAGGGAGCCACATGCTGAAGGCCACAGAAAAGAGCCAAGCACAGCATGAAAATCCCATTTCAGCCCCCGAGTGGCCTGTGATTATGAGGGATAATCCCAGATTAGCCACCCTGGTGCAGAATTAGCACCATTTGGGTGAGTTTGCTCCAGCCACCACACCAAGAACTGTGACCTCTCAGTGCCAATTCCTGCCTGCCTTTGGAAGCAAATCCTAATCCTTTTTTTTTCTTTTCCAACCACCAAGCCACAACAGCTTCTGAAGATTTACCTCAAAGGACTGCTAATGAGTTGTGGTCCACCAAATATGACACTGCCAGCATCTCAACCTACCAGTTTTAAGGGAAAAATAGAAGATAAAACAGAGTACAGAACAGTTTGATGCCTGTTAGAAGCAAATCACACTCTGAACTACAGTCCATGCAACAATTTGCTCAGAGGGAACATAATGGCAAACAATAAAATAAAGCCCCATGTTAATAAATATTAAGCAGCCTTCTGTTTGTTTTAACACAGTGGCTTTATCATGGCTTTCATATCAGCAGATCCTTATTAAAGATACTGTTCTGTAATTTTTTAAAACTCTGAAAACACCCAGTGCTACAGGAGAGGTCCAAAGAACACATTTTCCCACCACCACACCTATGAATTTTTGACATCCCTACCAACACTTTTCAGTGCTGATTCAACTGTTCCTAAACCAGAAGCTTTCCCAAACTCATCCCTGCTGCTTTGAACAGAGCTGTGCTCACCTCATTCCAAATGTGCTTTCCTGAAGCAATCATTACAACACCAAATGAAGAAAAAGATGGAAGAGAAGTCAAAGCTCTCAATGATTTTGATTTAATGTGCTAGAAAGTCTCTCATGATACATCCAGAGCCTGGGCAGTGATTGGACTGGAATCGGAGTAAATTCTCCCAGCCAAATGTAACATTTGGCAGACACTGAAATGGAATTTGTGAGAGCACTATCAGAACAAAACACACACAAGGGAAAAAAATGGGGGGGAAACCATCAGGGTCTCTGCACAAAAAATTATTCAATATATTGTCCCATCCATCTGCTTTATTACAGCAACAAGTGGCTGAGCAGGCAGAGCTGTGCTTTGCTACTCTTACTCTATTGCATTTTATATTTCATTTATTTTTCTGTGATTTAAAGGTCTGGGTTAGTGGACACAAGTGGCAGCAATGCCAGTAACACTTCCTGCCTAAGTTTTATCCCTGTCAAGCTTGAGCAGATTATTATAGTGGGTGCCCCAGATTTCCAAAGCATTAAATTCTGCTGACCCTATGCACAAAGGTGCCTTTCCCTCCATCCTCTCATGAGTTTCACACCACCAGTGCATCTCCCTTACTATCAAGAGGCTTACCTTGTTCTTTCAAGCACAAATGCTGCCAAGCACTCCCTCCTGCCACTGCAGATGCCTCGGTGTCCTGGAAGACACGACTGGGAATCTGTGGGATCCTCTCAGGACAAAACTGGGAGCTGGGCACCTGGGCAGTCATCAAAACCCTCCCTACTTGCAGTCAGATTAATTCCTCCCATTTCTGACTTGGTTTCAGGGGTACTGTCTGGAATAATGCCAATAATAGAGAAAGAATTTAAAATATTCTCAACTCAAAAGGACTTCAAGTGCTCAAAGAAATTCCACTCCCTAAAACTTTCTTAGGCAGTTCTCAAAAAGCATTAAAAGAATATAAAGGAAGCACAAGGGGATGCTGTGCTAGAGCCAAAGGGCTCCTGAAGAGCTTGTGCTGTGTGCTTTTTCTAGGATTCTGCAATAAATACAAGTTAAAATACCAAAAAAGCAACAATTAGATCATGTACAGCAAAATGCACTACAGAAACAAGGACTCTGGCATTACACCCTAAATTAGAATAACAAGAGTAATCTTTGACCTATTAACCCACTTGCCTTGATGAGGAGTCCACTTTCTGGTTTTGAATTTCTTCCTGAATAAAAGTCCTGTTCCCCCAATGAACCAAAGACTTTTGAGTCTGTTATAATCCAGAACAATTTTTGCCCATTTTTTTGATTCACACCTCAAGTAAACAGGCTTGTCTTCATCATGAGTGCTAACAACAGTCCCCATTAACACAACCTTTTAGAGACTAAATGGGACTCTCTGCTGCCATTCAAGATTATTTGTTCATTTCAAATAATGAATATGGCTTACCTAATGCTGAACAACTTTAAAATGCTTTATTACTCTAAAGGGCTTTGCAATGCACTTAGGAAAAAAAAAAATCAGTGTTAAATATATATATATACATATATAAATGTGATGCTCCTTTCAGTCTGTATTTCTATTTAACAATTCCAACTCTTCTAACAAGAGAAGCCCAGCATGACTTGATTAAAAATAAGTCAGAAAGCCAAAGCATCTTTATATGATGATATATGGCTATGCTGTGCTGAAGAGATGGTTAAGAACTGATGTCTCTTGCTCATCATAACGCTTTGCTTTGGATATTCAGTCACATCCTCCAGTATTTTATTTATTTATAGAAAATATCAGCATGTAATGGCATTGTAGACAAAATGCAGGTGCAGGAGGGTGAGGTTAGATGTGTTCTGCAAAAGAGTCCTAAGGATGAAGAAGAGTTGTACTTCTGCCAGCTGAAGAGAATGCAGCTGTTTTCCATTTATTGATGGGTCTGCAAGGGAAAAAAAAAATCCCAAAACAGGTCTGTGAGGCCGGAACTCGTGTTGGCAAGGACTGGCAAACAAAGCAGCTGCCACGTTCCTCCTTGATTTTGGCAGCTCATCCTCACACACGGGTCCTGGTTTGGCCTCCTGACCTCTCCCCAAGCTTGGGACTGCCCTGGGAGGTGGTGCCTCGTTCCAGGAGCTGACAGGCAACCCCAGGCTTTAAACACCCCCACCCTGGGGCACCTATGAAAGCACCAGTCCTTTGGAGAGCCTTAAAATCCTGACAGAATGCCCCATTCATGATGCCCTCAACAATCCAATATTCCTGCAATGTTTTTTCCCCCCCTCCCACATTCAAAGTTGCTCTGCTGGAGTCCAGCACTTCTGCCAGAAGGCACCAAAGAGGCTCCTCTTTGCTTCCTGTCTTACAGAAAGATCAAAATGAAAGAACTCCTCCTGGATCTTCACCTTCTCCCTCTCCAGCTCTCCAGCTACAAGTGATTTTAATATCAGGTTATTTCCACAGCTGAGACCAGAAACAAGGTTTAAATGCTTTTTGCCCAAACATTAAGAAAGCAAAACGGTTTGTGAACAAGAGGGTGAACCATTTTTATGAGACATAATTAACATTCTTGAAGATTGCAAGTATTTGAGGCGTAGGTATGCTGCAATATATCTGCTCCTGTCTGCTTCGAGTTAATAAAACTGAGGGAACCAGATGTCTTTGAGATTATTGCAGATTTTCACTGCCAGTAACAATTAAGCCACAGCAGGGAACTCAGGGGGTAGGAGAAAACTGTAAAATTAAATTTCAAGTGCCTACAAACTAATCATACATTTAAAGCATACTCCACTGATATAGTTTTGAAATCATTGTTCTGGCATATTATTATTTTTTCCAAAGAAAATGCAGATATCTGATGAAGAGTGTTTTAATTAAAAAAATCTTGGCGAGGCACCAAGGCTTAGTCCTTCAAAAGAGTATTCTTTAAAAGCTCAGTCTCAGGCCAAAAGCGTCACCACAGAAGGAAAAGAGGCAAGAATACAAAGCTCTTAACGTTTTGGGCAGAATCTGAGAGAGTATGGGCAAAACTGGGGTGGGGGGGAATTTTTAAAAAGTCCAAATTAAAAACACGTTGTTTGTGAGAGAGGCGGTCAGCAGCTCTCACATTCTGAGACCATTCAAACCTTCTGCACTTAGAGGGGTCTTTGCTTTGAAAAATCCAGGCAAACTCTCGAAGATTCAGCAATCCGGCGGCAGAGCGAAACCGGCTCCGTCCGTGGTGCTGAAATCATCTCCCCAAAAGCTCAGCAGCCCAAACCCGCCTCACCTCCACACGGGGCTCGGCAGATAAACATCCCTCTCGGATAACCCTGTCTCTCCTGTCAGATGCCGGGAACTTGTTAAGAGACAGATTTCTTCTATGATCATGGCCTTTCATCGACAGAATGATGCTGCCTGCTAGCATTATAGAAAAAACAAATCAAATGGAGAATCGCAGCAGCCTTCTATAAATCCAGCATTTTAAGGATCACAAAGCCACACAGCACTCTCGTCAGAAATCTCCAGGAATTCTTTTTTAGAAGAGAGATTATTTAGCTAATTTATTTATAATCTATGGGTACAAGAATTGGAATAACTCTGTTTTACTTTAATGTTCCATTTTGGATGCCATCCTTGAAGGAAAAAAAAATTGTCTGGGGAACAATTCTTAAATGAATTTAAAATAAAAAGTTCATCCAATAAGCTTTGTTGATATTCCTAAAAGAACTCCCAAACTGCCCAAAAGAAATCCCCCAGTGATCACTACCACCAAGTACAAAAAGAGCAATAGGGGAGGTGATATTACTGGAATTAAAACCCAATACCTCAGTACAGACCTTCCCAAATGTTCTTGGGCCCATTCCTGCTCCTGCCTTCATAACACATTGATTAACCTAATGGCTACTTTTGTATTTCTGATTAAAGCAAAAACTTTTGGACAGTTTTAGACAAATGAGGCTCTACCTGAGCAACAGGACTTGGGGTGACAATAATTGCTACTGCCATTTCAATGGATCAGGCTCAGCTGGTGCTTTCCATTAAACTGCTTAATAAAAATAAAAATCTTTTTTATTTAAAAAAAAAGCAAAAAAATTTAACTTTTTGCTCTTCAGGCACAGTCAAATTTATTTCTTAGCCAGATCTTTTAAAGAAATGGGATTTATGCACTGAAACTGCATGACTTATAAATCCATCTGCAATTTTTCCTTAAATGCAATGGAGACGTAAAAATGCCCAGGTATTGGAGGTGTTTATAAACTCCATCACATGTTCAGGAGAGAGGCTTTTGCATTCCTCACTGATGGCAGGGAAGGCTGCAGAATGAACTTGCTCTCCAAGAACAAAAACATGAGTTTAGCTTTCAGACATAAATTCCACCTATTAAGAAATAAATTGTGTTTTAAAACTTTCTGACCTGAAAAACTTTCATCACCAGATGAGGGCTTAGGGAACATCACATGTTTGACCACTCAGCCTGCAACTGAAATACAACCTTCATTATTAATTCCAGGTGCTTCCTGGAAGCTGCTATCCAAAAGCCTCCTGGCTGGCTAGCTGAGCAGCACTCATGACTTCTGTTCAGCTCTCAGACTGCAGATTTCTGTCCTCAATTGAATGTGAAACATCAACAATTTCCTTTCGAAGCTGCAGAGTGCAAAGGTGACTCAAACAAACCCTCAGCTCTCCAGATCAAAATGATACATGGACCACCAGGAACTTAGGCTGCATCCATCATGTGCTTTCTGGACAGCCAGAGCACCTTTTCCTCCTAAGCTCCTTATCCAGCCCATCCATGAGCACTGGATGTGTTTCAATGCTGTTTCATAGGGGGGTTCACCCCTGCACCTTTGCAAACAGCCCAAGCTAAAACTTGAACAGGAGAGCAGCACTGGCATTTGATGTCATTTCATCACAATGAAAGAAGATAAATGTTTAGCTGAATCAGGCATCCAGGGACCTACCCAGCTCCAAACCATCACTGGAAAGAAAATGGCAGTGTATCTCAAAAACAGCTGGGTGTACTCTTCACCAAAGAATTTATTTACTGTTTTTGTAAAGAATATAACTGAAAGACTAATTTCTCTTCAAATTTATCTTTGAGTGGAGTGAACAAATTCTGCCATAGACTGTACAAGCAGAAATCCCTGCCCTTTGCCCTCAAAAGTCAGAGGAAGGAATGCTCACAGTTCTCAGACGTGCACACAATACCAACACAAGCATAAAAGGGGAAAATGAAGACAAAATCACCAGAACTGATAAAGCAGCTCTTTAAATTTGCTTTAATTGCAGCACATGCTCATTCGTGGATGCTTGCTAGAGGAGAAGGCAGTTCACCTCAGCCTGTCAGGACCCAGATATCTGAGCCTAAACATGATGCTTCTGGTTGTAGCAGCTGCTGTCAAACCCCTCTGCTGCACGCTTCAGCCACAACTCAAAGGAGGCAGCAAAGTGACATCCAGCATGGTCGGTTTTCCCCCAGAAAAATGCTGTCCCAAGCCAAAACATCTTTGGGAAAGGGATTTAACACCCATATTGAGATTTTCAAAGGGTTTTTTTTCCACTGCAACCAGTAAGAGACACACTTCAGAGCAAACAGTTCTAGCTGTGAGCGTAACGAGGCCTGTAAGAATCACACTGTTTATAACATTCCCATACAATGTCTTACATTGCAATAGAGACTGAAATTGCATGGACACTTAGCTTCAGGAACCTCTACCTTACAGCAAATCTGCCTCCTAGAGCTAGCAGTGTCAATGTTCAAGTCATTAATGATGTTCACAAACTTCTGCTGACTTCTGCGTGCCCAGGAGCACTCACCATGGCAGCTCTGCATCCACAGGTTTGGGATCAGGCACATTCAGCCCCAAATTCAGCAAATATTCCTGCACCACAAACTGCACCCCGGGGTAAAATTCTTCACAAACACTAGTTTTTGTTCTGAGGCAGCCTAGGAGCTGCACAGGAGCAGAGGAGGTCTGAGGCATTAACCCCAATTTGCCCGTGCCAGCAGCAGTTCTAGATGCTAACCAATGTTGAGTTAATAAATAAAACTTGGAGGCCATCTATAAAAAGACTACAAATCAGAGAGTGCAAGTATATTTAAATGGTTAAAGTTTCTCACACATTGATTAGACACAAAGGTATATAATTTACTTTTTTTTTTAGTAACAAAAATACTTGAGCAGCAGCAAGGAGTCAATGGCTTAATACAGAAAAAATAAAACTCCAATATATTTGAAGCCAGGAACATTTGCTGCAGGGTTGTTCAGAATACAAATAAAACAAAGTATTCCTAGCAGCATTCTTCTAAGCCTAGACACTGCATTTTGCTCCCTCTCTCACACAATTAACCTGAGAAAACATCAGTGGTTTTGTAATCCTCCATGGTTTCTTTATGTACCAATCTATTCCTTGCTATTGGCAGTGTGTGAGGCCAATAATGCATGTTCAAAGGAATAAAAGCTATATTTAGAAGCCAAAAGGAACAAACTGACAAGGGGAAAAACTGCAGCTACAACAGAACTCACAAGAACATATGCAATGTGGAACAACAGAGGTCATCCTTGCTGGAGTGAACAGCAAACAGGAGAGCATTCAGCAGAGCTTGCAGGAAAGCACCAGAGATGAGACTGATGCCTTAAGTTTCAGCTTTCATATTTTCCAGATCCTGTACTGCCTTGGTATGTGGCTCAGAATTTCATCTAAAGTGTGAGCCAGGTCTCCTCACAGCTCAGTCAGACAGAACAATCCTTTTCCAGCCTGAGAGCCAAGGACAGCACTGCAGCTTCAGGCCCAGAAAGTGCCAACAGCAGGGAACTGAGGAGAGCAGTCTGGGAGGATGGGACTGCATCACCTGAAGCTGTAGCTGGACAGTTAACCCCAAAATGGAAATGGATCAAAACTTACAAAAGTGTGAAAACTCCTGACTCGTGCTCCATCTTGGGTGTAGCCATGGCCAGGCTCTTGTACGGCTCAAAGTGCATCCTTTGCAGGCCTTTTTAATAAATCCCTACTTTATTCCTTTAACACTGCCCAGCCTCTGTTCCAGGCAGCCTCCCAAGGCATCAGGATCACCAGCTCCAGAGAACACACAGACTGAGCTGCAAGATATCCATTTTTCACCTTTCAAAGTTTTACACACATCACAGGATGTTTTTTAATTAATCTCCTTATTTTAAGCTGGTCCCTACAGCTCATTTTGATGCCTAGCAATATCACCTTTCTTTAGTTATCCCAGTTTTCAGGTGATTTCTTTAAACATCCTCAGTTTGATTTAATTTGATTTCTACTTCATATTCATTTTCGTACTAATACCACATCTTTGTATTTACTCTTCCCCCAGATGCCTACATTACCTCTTTTATCATGGAATTTATCTTTTCATCCTTAAATCTACTGCTCTTCTCTCTAGTCTAACTCCTTTTGCATTCTGTGGTGCAGCCTGACCCTTCTATCAGCTGTGCCATCACCTTTCTATCATTCTTCCCTCTCTAAAATGACTCCTGAAAGGCTGCAGACCTGAAACAGAGATCCCCTGAAGATCATCGTGTCTGGAGAGGAGAGATTACAGTTTTTGACATCAAAAAAAAAACCAAAAAAACACCCTGTTTCAAGGTTCTTCCCTCTTACAGAGCCAGAACTTTCACAGAGCACTGTGAGAGTGCTCTCCTGCTGCATTTGATATTCTTCTGGGAGATGTGAGGACTTCAGAACTCCTCTGTGACTGCAAAATCCAAGCAGCTGACTGAGGAGAGGCCACTCATCAGCCTCTCACAGGACACAGGAGAATCACAGGAGGCTGGAGGAGCCAGGAAGAGCTCCTAAAGAAGGTTTGCCCACCCTCCTCAAACGCAGGCTGTCTGGAGAGGTGAAAGCTGCCAGTCAATGGGGCCTGAAGGATGTTATAAATCACCTGAGAGCAGGATGGTATATAAATGACCTGAGTGCAGGATGGGATAGGTGACCTGAGAGCAGCATGGTATAGGTGACCTGAGAGCAGGATGGTACAGGTGACCTGAGAGCAGGATGGTATATAAATGACCTGAGAGCAGGATGGTGTATAAATGACCTGAGAGCAGGATGGTATAAATGACCTGAGAGCAGCATGGTACAGGTGACCTGAGAGCAGGATGCTACAGGTGACCTGAGAGCAGGATGCTACAGGTGACCTGAGAGCAGAACTGCAGGGTGCAACCACGGGAAAGGTGTTCCCAGCCACAACAAGGCCCACATTCAATAACAAGCTTCAGAAGTGTCTTTAAAGAGAGCATGTATTTGAGATCACACTGAGTTATGGCTCCAACCAAAGCACAGAGAGAACCTCTTTTGATGACTGAAGGTACATATTAAGTTATAAACTTATGGATGTCAAATGAATATTTTCAGAAAATACCTTCAATATCAATCAAAGCAGTGCTGCCATTCTGAAGAGATGTTGTTTCTCAGCACTGAGAACAAAATCACTCTGAATCCTCAGCACAGCTTCCACAACTCAGCTGTTAATCACTGTGTTGTGACATGTATCTCTCTATATGAAAGGCTGAAGTGTTGAAAGAAAACAAAATAAAAATCACAGTTAAATGCATAGCTGAGCAGAGATCTGCTTTGAAATATCCCCACTTGAGGTCTAAACACAACTGCACTTGCCTGTTAGTTTTTTTCTCTTATTTCACAGCACATAATGGCTGAGAATCCAATCCTTTCAGTTCCTCATCTGGCTGTTCACTGTAAAATCTTTTTAAATGTCACCCATAGTAAACTAGGGGTACCAAGATATCACTTGCTCCAGGACCCAAAATACCACTTGGCTATTTTCAACTTCAGACAGAGCAAAGCCCAGATCCATCTCGGGGGCTGTGAACCCTTGCCAAAAAGTTAGGAACCACTGTTAGGTTTTACAAAAGCAGGAAACTTAAAAAAAAAAAAAAAAAATTTGAAATGTTCATCCTGCCTCTAGCACCCAAGTGTGCTGGGGAAAACAAGGCTCTCCAAGTGTGCCCCACAGCCAAGGAGCCTGCTCACCTCCCACCAAAGAAAAGAGGGCTTTACAAATATTATCTTAGGCCTTGTTTTACACCATGGAGTCTGGCAAATCAGAGAAAAAGAGGATTCCTTGTAGCCACAATTCGTGCTTCATGTTTTAGTTGTAAGAATTTCTTTCCCAGCACTCTACATAGTACACAAGGTCATGCTTTTTGTAAACTAAAGATGTTTTCCTCACACTTTCCCAGAGGAGAGACTTTGCGTGATGGTCTCATCAAGTGACCAATGGTCACTTGGGGTCCCCACCTCTAAGGTGGGTGCTTTGTAAAAATATAAAATAAGCATGGAAAATAAACGGCTCGGCCCCTCCTCATTTAGGGGTCCAGCAGCCTTCTGAACCAGACTCAGTCTCCTCATTCATGTCCCACAGCAACAATTCCTCAGAGAGATTCAATGTCACTTAGAGCTCCACAGTCTGGAACACCATTCAGTCCACCCCAGAAGCCATTGGAAGAGCCTGGATTTCAATGATGCTCACACACACATCTACCTCTTCACAAAATAAAACAGCCTTAAAATAAAAGCCCCATTAAAGCTGCTTTCTCTAATCCTCTTGTGAAGATAAAGAGTTGTTGATGCTCCCTTTAGTCTACAAACATCACCCTTAGTTTCTGCATCTTTCAAAGACTGACCCAGACCTCCCAGGTTACACCACAGTGGAATAAGGCAAACCATCCACAGCCCGTTATGTTAACATCATAAACTTGTCACTGTAAAATGCTGCTGACATCACACTGCTGGCCATAAAAATATTATGTATTAAATGAGAAAATGCATGGATTTTATAGGATATGGGAACTAGTTTACTTTAAATAAAGGCCTTAGCATGGAGTGTTTAAGAAAAGAAAAACATGTAATGATAATGTAACATAATGAGGAGTGTTTTAGGATATGGGATTAACATCTCACCTGGAAAAAAGCCTTATTTCAGGGCTTTTTACAGTCATTTCTGTTCCCAGGATCCATACCACGATTCTGGTTCTGTCTCTCAGGCTGCAGTGCACTTTTAAATAGCCTGTCAATTGAGAGAAAAGCTATTACTGAGTATTTTACTTTCATCTAGATTTCAAATAGATGGAAACAATTCATGTTAGAAGACAATTTTTGATCCATGAATAATTACCCACAGTACTCCCAAGAGGTTGAGTCTCACATACTAACAAAAAAAAAATTCCATCTGCTTACTAATATTGATTAAGAGCATACATTGATTTTTAGGTTGATTAACTGACTGGCAAACTGTTGGATTAGACAATGAAGTCCCACAGCGTGGAGAAAAACACATTCTACACACTGCAGCTATTTTTCTACAACAATCACTTCCAGGTGAGCAATTACAACCCTTTAAGTTCCAGCCATAAGTTTATTAGGATTAAGAAAAAAAATTACCTTGTAATATCGTGGCACAGTTTCCCACTGTGCAAGCAATCTTGGCACACTTGCAGCTAAATGTCATTTCTAACAGGGACTTCTGCATTACCACCTCTTTGTGCAGCTAAACCAAGGAAAAGGGCTATTTATATAAAAAGCTTCCTTGAAGTTTCACGATGAATAAGAGGAAAATGATATTACTTCTTTTTCTCTTTGCACTCAAACTCCTTAAAGTATCGTGTTCTGAAGAGGCTCTTAACCTTCAGCTGGGTTATTCATCGTCACTGCTGCCTGCTGGATTTTTCAATTCTCTCAAAATACGCTATTTACTGAGTACATGATGGCATCCTCTAAACAGCCAGGGCACGGTGCTGACCCAGTGATCAGATAGAGCAGAGCTGGAAGGGCTGCAGAGCTCCCTGCAAAGCTGCCTAATCACTGCACTGTCTCCTGAGAGGGTGACAAAGGTTCCCTGGCAGCTGAAGGAATGGCATCTGTAGCCACTGCAAAGGCTGAGGCCTCTCTCACAACAACCAAGTGGCAGGAGGGAGAAGTTACACGAGGTGCTGCAAGGTCAGCAACATCAGAGGAAGGAGAGGAGGAGTAAATATATCCTCAGAGTTAAACCATTGCCTTGCCTTCTACACCACCACCCAATGCCCATGCACAGGCTTTGAGCAGCAATTTGTGGTTCTGAATGCCCCCAGGTATCAATTGTTCCACTGCCAGGTGTCCCCTGCAAACTGCAGCACTGAGAGCAGGTGCCCCAGCTGTGCAAGCCACACAGCTCATGGCAGAGCTCCCTCCTGCAGGAATAGCTCCAAACAAAACATCGAGGTGAATTTAATTGATTGCTCATAACAGAAGCCACTTCAGCTGCAGCATCTCAAAATTACACACAACAAGAAAAAAAAAATCCAAAATCTGCCACCATCTTTCCTCCAAAGCAAATATGAAGCTGGAAGAATTAAGGGTAGGAATACAGAAATCCACCTGATCTGGGATTTAAGGCAGGCAGCACAGCCAGGGAAGGACCTGGCTGAGGCAGAGCAGGAGGAGCCACTGCCATTTAACTGAGAGCAGGGTAAGGAACACTACTTATGAGCTGTGGCACAAACACAGGGCTCCCACGGACCCAGCTCCATGAAGTAAGCACACTTCTGGTCCTTTTCACCTCTAAACCACCTCCCAAAGCAACAGCTCTGCTGAGGAGCTGCTCAGCTGTTGTTTAGAATTCCACAAACAGCGGGAAGTCGTTGCATAACAATAAACTTAATTGACAAATGCTTCCTGTCTTCTTCTGGAATCACTGCACACACATTCTACTTTCATCATGGATCTGAGCAAGGTGAACTTTTCCTGAAGGAGAAGTTGCACACCCCACATGCCACTCAGGGGGAGCCTATGCAATCACTATTTCACCAGGGCTAATTTCTTTCTTCTCTTTGGAACAACATCAGATAACAATTAGAACGCTCTTTCTCTGAGATAGGAGCAGCTTCCCAAAGTCTATATCTGAATGGCTTTCCTTGGCAAAAGTGACAGGAAACAACCAACCATTAAAACCTAAGTGATTTTACCTGTATTCTTGCTTGCCTACAGCACTGAACTATTTATCCAGTACAAAACCACAGCGCAGCTTCGAGTATTTTTTTCCTACTTTTGAATATCAACTTCCCAAAGAGAGAAGCACGATTCAACGCCACCCTAAAAGCAGGGTCTTTGCACGATCATAAATACAGAAGGGAGTCCTTGCTGCCCTTGGGGGGGTGCCAAGGGATTTCGAATGCACAGTATTGCTTTCACTTCATCTGAAGTATTTTACAGCATTACCCATTCTCCCAGAGCCTCTTAAAGGTATTTGTCTTGGTTTGGAAAGACAGGTATCTACCAGGGAAACTGGAGTTTCCCTGAGAATGGAGAATGTAACTTCTACTCGCCAAAACTATAATTTTGCAATCAAGGGCTTTCAGGCAAAGATTTTGGTAATAGGAATAACAGTTCTTTACTAAGGATATTAACAATACAAATATAGTAGNGGGGGTGCTAATGGCCCATTATCAGAAGGTGTCAGGCCTCTCTCCCACAGATGAAAATAGAATGCACAGATTTGGCTCTACAACCCAGGACAGTATTTAAGTGTCAGCACGCTTTGCAAGAGCCGAGTGACGGTGTAGCAGAGATTAACCCGTTCTCCTCTGTTGGTTACCCCTCCTTCTCCCAGCAGGGACCATCGCAAGCATCACTGCCCACCTTGCTGCGCTGCAGCCCCAGCTCCGGAAAGCAGGAGCAGACACCCTCGGGGGCTGGGCACAGCACACCCCGCTCGGTGCCGAGTCTGTGGGTGAAGGCAGAGCCGCAGCCGGGGGGCACGGGGGGCACAGCCCGTCCCGGAGCAGCCGCTCCCAGCCAGCGCAGAGCAGCGCAAGGAGCGGAGCGCCCGGCACGGCGCAGCTGCTCCCAACAGCTCCCCTGGACCCGCCTGACACACAAATTACAGCACTGCAGAAAGCCATATGCCTCTTCCCATCCCCAAACAAAGGGCGTGATCCCTTTCAAAAAGCCCTTTTCCAAATCCGCCTGGCTGCTGGATGAGCAATCACTCGTGAGCAACTTCTGGATGTTCACAGGTAGTGCAAAAGCTCTAGAGAGAGCTGCAGAGAGAGAGCGAGCTTCTGTGTGAAGCCCATAATTAAGCAAGCTAATGATCTGAGATGATGATCCATGGGAGAACTGGTTTGAGTTTATTTTGAACTGGCTTTAGAATTCTCAAAGAAATGTTTTGCATTAGTGGATAAAAGGCCCTGGTAAGTCATTTGTGCTTGCTGCTAGATGCTAAATGCCTCTCAGAAAGCATGAAACAAGTCCCTGAAATGCTACAGATTATTACAGGCAGCATTTCTTCCAGTCAACATATCCAACCAACAGCAAAAATCAGAGAATGATTTTAAGGTTGAAAGGGACCTTTGGGCTTCATCTGATCAAATCCCTTACTTTAAAAGCAAACACAAGTTTGTAAATCAGGACCCTGGAGCAGTGTTTTTGCTCCAACCACATCTCTTGCAGGACTGGAAGCAGTGATGTGCACAAGTCTCTAGCACGGGTTTAAAGGCAGGAGATTTTCAAAGCCCCAGCCGTGCCCGTTCTGTGTGGCCTCAGCCAGAGCAGCTCCAGCCCTCGCCCCGGTGCAAGAACACAGACACAGAACAGCCGCAGGTTCGCTCGCACAGACCGCGCACTCCACGCTTCCAAAATCTTCCATGCCCTGATTTGAGATGCCCTGGCTGTACCTCACGGCAGCAAGGGCTCAGCTTCCCTCCCTCCTGCCCTGCCACCTTGGGGGGTGACATTTCCAGCAGCTCACCCTCCTCCCTGGGTGAGCCAGCATCGAGCAGCGGCGCTCGGGCCCAGGAGGGAGGGAGAGAGGGAGAAGGGGCTGACGAGACAGACTGGGCCTGTCCCGGGTCAAACACCAGCACAGCCAGGCTGCACCCACAGCACACCCAGGAAAAACTTAAAAAGATGGGACTCACCAGTCCCATCTTCCTTCCTCCCCAGGATTTATTTCTGCACAGCCTTTCTGCAGTAAACAAACGTTCCTGATGGAAACTGTGCCAAGGGTGCTGCTGAAAAATGTTAGACCAGACACCCTGATACCATTCCCTAACTCCTTTACATTTGTTTTTTTTTAAACAAAAAAAATGAAGCTGTCAGGACTTATTTGCCATCTGATTATTACCTCCATGTTAATCCTTATTTATTATTTGGCTTAGTTTTTAAAATTTTATTGAAACCTTTTCTAGGTGGAAACGTTGTCCTTTGAATAGTTACAATCATGAGAAAAGAATGTTTTCTCTAGCATCTCCTTTCCCACCCAGAAGCTCATAAGCAGGCTTTACTTCCATTAGAATATTCATGGGGTATAAATAATAAAAAAAAAGGCATGAAAGCTGCTGGAGCGTAGGTAGAAAATTTACTCTCCTTGCTAGTTCTTAACTTTCACCTTATTTCCTTACAACTGGTACAATAACTTGAAGCAAAATCTGTCCTTTGAGAGAAACTTGTAAGCAGTTAATGACGTAGTCCATCTTTTAAATCCACACACTGCCACAGGACATTCAGACAACAGTCCTATCTCTGATAATGCACACTGCTGCCTATTAGGAGCAGGAGCTGGGGGAGCTAAAAAAAAAAATGTTTTTCAAAATTAAGCAAAGGAAATTTTTATTTTTTGTGCTTAAGCATAGGGTATGCAGAGAAAATTTTAAAACAAACTTTTTCCCAGTCCCTCCCAGGACAGTTTTCTCCCCACCAAACACAGCCTATTTTCCAAAACATTGTTCTCATTTACCTTTCATTAACTGAGTAGTTTTCCACAGGCTCTCGAATTTCCCTTGAGCCTCTACAGACACAGTGCATGTAGCAGACAAAGTCTGGAGTTTAAAAACCCAAAACACAACAGCAAGAAATTAATATTTATGTTCTAAAAGTTATGGCTCATTATTAGACAGTATTTCCCCCCAAACTGTTGAGGTTTATTTTAGTAACTAATCAGCAGACATGCATTGCCTTATAAAGCATTACCACTCCATCTGCATCATTAATAGTATATACAGCATTCTTGAAAAAGTACAAGGTGGATTTACTAACGTTTTGTGATCGTTTAAGTATGAACCCTTTCAGTTGCACTGTAGGTCTGCTATTTATAGAAACAGGAATTGAAACAACACAGCTTTGTTTGGAGTTTAATGGCTGTGTCTCCTTTGCTAGCCACAGAATTCTCAAAGCAGCTACTGAACACTTTGGTGAAGATTTGAAAGAACTAGAATATTTCAAAATCCCTCTTTATAAACATATTCTGCCTCATGTAACTTTTATCAACATACCCTCTTCCAAGTCCCAAGGCCTATCTTTCAGAAGTGGCTGTTAGCAATGTGGTGAGGTTATTTATGCTGAGGATATTCTTTCTGGGAGGTTGTGGAGGCTGACTGTACATCTAGTTCACAAAACCTCTTTTGCAGGGCTGCTGGTGAACGTTTTTGCCACGTTTGACTCTTCCCTGGCAGATCCAGCACAACAGGACGTGCCATTTAGTAAGTTAGTCATCTTGAACATCTTTGCCTTTCAGAGCACAGAACATTAAGCTAAACTAAGCTTGCACTGAGAAAGACACCAGGGTTTCACCAGAAGAGTTTCACAAGGTGCAGCCAACACTTTACATTATTTGTCCTTTCTTCAACTCCTGTTTTGACATTATATTGCTCCAATAGAATCAGTCACCCACACCCATTTTTAAGCTATCCAGGTTTAGAACCAAATGATTCTTCCCTTTCTTTAATTCAGACTCTTTTAAGCACAGCAACAAGCAAGTGTATTATCAATTCATTCAAATAAAACAAATCTGCTTTCAAAGCAGTGACCCCAATTAATTGGGCAAATGGAAGAGAATGGTAAAAAGAAACCAAACAGAAAACCAAAACCACAAGAAAGATTTGCAGCGGGTTTGTCATCTCTTCCAAATGCTTTGGACCAGCCACGAGGCCCTGTCTGACCCAACTCAGCTGATTAAAGTCCCCAAGGCACTGAGTTGAACAGAACAAAGTGCACACTTGGCGTGATTCTGACAGTTCTCCTGTGCCCCAAAGCACCCCAGGGTGCCCCAAAGCACCCCAAGGTGCCCCAAGTTCAGGGTAATACCCAGCTGGGAAGTACTGTCAGCTACCCTGCTTCATGCCATCTAGGAAAGACAGGCAACAAACCTCAACCACCCTTGTTAGCAGGGTTCTGGGTTGTGTTTAAGTTTTAGAGCTAAAATATTTCAGATCCATTTTTAGAATGACAGAGTCCCAAACCCATCACTTTCACTGGAGTGGTTTGGGTTGGCAAGTCCAACATCCCTTCCAAGAGCAGGGATGTCTTCAGCTAGACCAGGTTGCTCAGAGGCCCATCTCCTTGTTCCTGTGTTTCATCACCCTCGTTGTACAAAATTTCCTCTTTATATCTAATCTGAACTGACCTCCTTCAGTCTGAAACCATCACCCCTTGTCCCATCACAACATGCAATCCTAAAAGGTCTGTGCCCACCTTTCAGGTCGCAGCTGAGTAGCAGGAAGAAATTAGAACCTATATTGGGATATCCTACATTTGTACTACATTTCAAACACACATCATTGCTAAACCTTCAGAAATGCATTATTTGAAGTAAAGCCACAATTTGTAATTAATATGAGCAGTTACATTAACATAAACACATAGAAGGCAACGAAAAAAAATCTGACAGACAAAAGGCTGAGCAGCTTTTTCCTCTTGGGCATAGTCTTTAATAACAGAATCAGTCAATCATTCTTTGAAATTCTGCTATCAGGACAAACAGAACATGTCTCCAGGAAATTTAGGATGATGGTGTCTGGAACACAACAAAAAAGAGCATTTCCAGAGCATCCATATCTCTATCCAGCATTTAACAGATGCCTTTCTAAGCCTTAAGCTGCAAGGACTGGAACAAGATGCTCTGTGCATTATTCTCTCACCTCCCCTGTAGAAATCCCTTGCTGTGTTAATATAGGTAACAGATTTTATGTTCTTACACTGAACCAGAGAGGTTTGAAACACAATGTCAGTTTTTGCAATGCTTATCCAACCTAATGGAAATTCACACACACCTCAGAGGAAGTTTTACTACCTTAAGACAGAAGCAGTGTAGAAGGGGGGTTAGCAACATTTAGTGTTTGCTGACCATTAAAACATTCTGCCTCAGCACAGCAAACTCAAATTTTAGACACGTGTGGGCCCAGTGCCCTCTCCAGTTTCAGTTCTAAAAGTGGGCTTGTGCACAGGCCAAGTAAAAACACACAGAAAATACAAATCACCCAAGTATTCCTGGTCACATTATAAAGCACTGCTCACCTGCAGGCGTGTTTTGATGGCTTTTGATGGCCCAGCAGGTCATTGTTGGACTCTAAAGAGCACTGAAGATCCCTGTGCAAGTCACAAAGGCATATATTTGCCAAATCCTGCACATGTAAGAGAAAATAGTGAGGGGTAAGAGGAGACAGAAGCTTTCAATACAGAATGGAGGAGGGGGAAAGGGTTTTTTCCTGACAAGACTCCATCACATAGCCCTAATTATATTTACCCAGAAATCATGTAGGTATTTAGAGTGCTAATACAATTCCAAAGGCAGCACGTTGCAAAGAGCGTTTCCATAGCTATTGCAGCGTTCCTTCCCAGGATGGATTATTAACATCAGTATCACTGCATTGCTGAAGTCAGGGATGTGGAATCAGGAATCCACCACCGACAGGACAGAGGAACATTTGCAAGGAACAGCCCTGAAATGGTGGCAAAGAGAGCAACAGCATCTCTTGTTAGCAGCTGGGAAGGGTCCTGCCACATCCTACCGAGGAGGAGCAACACAGGATTTTATTTCTCTCCAATTCAGGCAGCTCAAATTCACAACCAGAAACGCTGCCACCAGTTATTTACAAGTGGGCTGTACAGAATTTCCCTCTCCAGAAGCATTCAGCAGACACGTAAATAATTTTGAAAAGCATCTGGCTCCGAGTTGCCGGGGTTTGCACAGCGATGTCACTTTGTGCAAATCACCCTGCAAACACGCCTGCATGCCTCAGAGTGAGACACAGCAATGGGCAGACTGTTCCCACCCAGCCAGCTGGGGCAGGTGGCAGGGTGCAGGGTGTCTGGAGCTGCCAGATCCATGCCCTCATCTGGAGAGGACAGCCTTGGGAGGAGTGGCATGTGTCCGCTATCTCCTTCTCCTCACCATTTTTTTTCTCTTTATTTCCTTCTACACCCAAATCTAGTAAGTGTTAAAAAGATGAAGGTATGAAAAAAGGATATTTAGAACCAGCCAGGCAGTCTTTAGATCCAGCCAAGGACAGGTAAAGGCCTCAGCACAGAGTTATACTTTCATCAGATGCTCTCCAACACAGACCAAGAGCATATTTGAGGGGGAAAAAAAAAATTACAAAAACCAAGGTGGGTTTTCTCATCTAGGACAGCTTGCTCCAGGCAAGCTGCTGTTGGGAGGCCTCTTGAACCTCATCCTAGGGGTTTTTTTCTCCATAACTTCATCAAATTTACTTTCTCAACTCTTTGTCTTGTTCCCTATTGCATCCTGCAAAAATAAATCTCACAGCTTAATTAACTATTTCAGAGGAAAACCAAAACAAAACTTCCAAAAGAGCTCAAAATTTTTATTGTGACGGTATTGCCCAGGAATTTCCTACCAAAGCCACAGGAAATGCAACACTGCCACACACACAAAAAGAAAAGTAATTAAAAGTGAACATAGGAATTAACATCTCAAATCAGAAGGGTCCTATAAGGACCATCAAGCCCAGCTCTCTGCAGCTTCCAGGGCTACACAAACCTAAGCCATAAAACCAAGAGCAGCCCAGACAATGAACTGTGACAAGTGATCTCAAGGTCCACACTTACACTGCACATCTACACAGAACTTCTTCAGCATGGCCTTGTGCAGAGGACAAAAAAAAAATCTCAAGGTATTGATTTCAGAGATAAAAGCTTTGTAGCTAGGGCAGAAAATTCATGGTGTTTTTTCAATTTTGATTGTATTCTTTCCCCCACATGTACTCGAATTATTCATATTTCTAAAATACACACAATAAGCATCCAGCACAGCCCTGATGCACTACAAATACCCTGTCACACTCAGAATTTTTTAAGGACCCTTGCAATGCTTCCCATGCCATGATTCAATATATGGCAGTACAGATGAAAAGTGATAGAGTTAAGAGCAAAATGAAGAAACAAAACAAAAAATAAAATCAGTCAGCACTGAGTAGTTGTCTCCCAGCAGAGTTTTTCAGCTTGCATCCCACACAGCTGGTGCCAGCAGCTCAAGAGGGACTTGGACAAAATTTTTCCAAGGACTTTGAGTACTTTGAAGTCAACATAGCTATTATGTTCTGTTTCTTAATTCCTGCTTTCTGAGCGTCTGGGAGCAGCCACTGCTGTTTGATTCAGAAGTTGCCTTAAAGAAAGGCACAGAAAAAGAAAAGACTGATTTCATTGTAATAGAGAGCAGCTCATTAATTTAATGATTTGTAACTTTCACCAACTATTTACTGCACACTTCACCCAGCTGTCTGTATGGGGAGGTTTGATCTTGATATTACAGCACATCTTATGAAGGTCCTTTTTTATTCATTAAAAAACCCAGGAATTTGTCCAAGCATTTTAGTTATTTCTCCTGACTCTTCAGCAAACACTCTAACATTCTCATATTTATGTTTGCCTAATGGTGGTTTATGTGCATATCACAGCTCTACTGGAGGTCTTCTAGCATGTTCAGGAATGCACTGCTCAGATTTGGCCTGAGTAAAATCCAAGTAACATTTCTCATCTAATGGTTCCTGACTAGCCATGATAAATCATAAAAAAACCTTACAAACAAACAAAACTTACTCCAGCAGACTGGTGTTAAAGAGCAAAAAATATCTGCACTTGTTGCCACATTTATTTTCACGTGGCAAGACAAGAAGGAGCTGAATGCTGTGTTAATGCTCTGGCTGTTTCCCAACATCCTCTTGAACATCTGTTGGATCTTTCCCCTACAAAAATGCAAGTAGAACCAGCACTTCCACTGCCTCTTACGCAGCACCTTCATCACTCAGAAATGGATTCTAGCAAACAGACCCAATATCCTATTGCAGCCAACATTCTTCCTCCTCTTTCTGAACCAATGAGAAAGATAAACCTAATATTTCTAAGAGCCAGAATATTTTCTAAGTTTCTGTAAAACTTACAGAATCAATAGGTCAATAGGATATGCAACAGTCAATAAATTATCTTCTGGTGCTACAGTAGCAACAACAAATAAACTGAAAGAATTATGAAATGAGTTGTTTTGCTTGGAAAACCACCCCAATGGAACCCTGGTTACCCCAATAACCTAACAAAATGCTATTTGTAAGAGACATCATTTTAAAAAGCCAGAGGTTTTGGAACTGACTGGTTGCTTTAGAATTTAACAGACTGTACAGCATCAAGTGATGAAATTGAGTAAGAGGGGATAACTGAAATAATATAAATATATTTTTCCAGACAATATTAAAACTCCATACACATCCCTTAGGGCCTTATTAAAAATGTACATATGCTCAAGAGACCTTTAATCTAGGAGCAGTCTATCAGAGTCACTGAGTTGTAACAGAGTAAAAAACCTTTCCATAGAACAAGGGCCTCCCAGTCTGCCTTTCCTACACATTTATATCTATTACACAGCAAAGATGAGAAGTTCTGCATCAAATTTTACATTCTAATTAATTTCAGCTGTATTCACCTCGAGCATTTTGGAAAGCGAGCTCACTCGCAGTCTCCTGGAAAAGCTTTCCTAGAGATATGCAAAATCTCTCAAAACCCAAGTGTCAGGATAATCCAAGAAAACACCCAAAGCATCCCAACTAAACAAAAAAAAAAAAAAAAAGTTTCATGTTGAAAATTCCACCTTGCTGACAAACAGCTTCATGTAAACTTGACTCGTGTCAGTAATTCACAGCATTATGCAGGAAACAGTTTTAAAGTTCCAGGGGTTTTTATAAACTCTAAAGAAAACTAAGCATTAGTATTAGAACAAAATGTTTGCTTTTATTTTTCAGCTTCTTTTCCCAGTTCCCTCTGGGTGGGATAAAAATATTTCAAGCCAAGCTGCAGTTAGTTACTAATATATAACTGTGCATACCAAAGAAAAACAGACTCATTAAAATACATCTAGCTGTAGAGATCCTCCACAAAGCAAAGATCTATCACCAGTCATAAAGTGCTGACTTCAAAACAAAGGCAGAGCTGCATTACACACACTTCATTTTCATTTTCAGCTGAAATTCGCTCTATCATTTCAATACTCCTCCAATACAAAACACTTCTGAATTCTATTATTAATGCTGCTTTCTTTGCACTCTCCAAACCAGAACCATGGACATAAACTGAAAATTTTGCTAAGACACTTAGATGCATAAAGCTAGAGATTTATCTGGGAGTGAAGGAACATCACACCACCTACAGCCAGTAAAGGCTTTATTAGCCCATCTCAGCTCCACTTAGTGCACCCATTCAGCTTTCAGCACCATTCCCAACAGGCTAAAATCCTGACAGTATTAGTCAGAAAAATTAAATTAGTCTTTACCAAACCACTTTGATAGAAGTTATTCCAGGGCTCATTAGATCAATCCTGAACCATTAAAATGCTTTAGTACTGACTGGGAAGGAGTGAGACAATTCACAATTGATTTCCATGGAAGCTAAATTAAATTACATGGAGTTATATGCCTAGTTCAAAAAGGGCAACAACAAGTCAGTCCTGTGTGCTTCTCAAAGAAAAAAAATCTCTAATCTCTACTTCCTACACCAATCTTTTCCAGCTTCCATAGAGAAAAACCCAACTGATGCAGGCACCTACATGCCTGGATAGCAGTTTGCAGAGAGGTTTTTATGGGGTTCCTTTGGCAAGCATTTAGTGAAGAATTCAGGGCTTTTGATCTTCCTTTCCAGAGAGGCCTAAAAAGACAAGCCTCTACCTTGGGCTTTGCAAATCCTTCACATAAGACTTCATCTATGGCAGCTTCAGCTTTATTTGGACTACATACAATTTACATGCACTCTTTAGCTTATCATTGCTTTTCCAGTGTAAGCTTCCATTGCATTTTCCAGGAGCCAGGCACTTGGCTGCCCTCGGATTTGTCACTTTTGAAAAAACCTCCCTAACAGCTCCCCAGAGGGGAGCACCAAAATATGACTTAATAATCTACAAAGAGTGTAAATACCTGTCCCTAATGGGGTTCTCCAGAGCTCCATCCTTGGCCCTGTGCTCTGCAACACCCTGAATGACTTGGACACAGGATTTCAGGAGATACTGAGCCAGGAGCTGACAAAAAATTGGGAGGAGCTGTTGTCTCCCTTGAGCCAGAGGGGCCCTGGGTAGAGACCTTGATAAATGAGAGGCCTGGGCAATCACCAACCACATGAATTGTAGCAAGGACAAGTGCTGGATTCTGCACTGGGATGGGGCAGCCCTGAGTGCACAGACAGACTGGGGAATGAAAGGCTGGAGAGCAGTGCCAGGGAAAGGGACCTGGGGGCACCTGGCAGGCTGAACATCAGCCAGCAGTGCCCTGGAGCCAGAAGGGACATCTCTGTCCTGGGGAGCATCAGGCCCAGCATACCCAGCCAGGCAAGGGAGGGGCTGTCCTGCTCTGCTCTGGGGTGGCCCCACCCCCAGTGCTGGGGGCAATCCTGGGTGTTAAAAAATAAAAAAAAAAAAAGCTATAAAGGTACCAGAGAACATCCAGAGGAGGCCTCAAGAATGGGGAGGGTTTCAGGGGAGAAGCTGCGTGAGGAGTGGCTGAGGGCACTGGCTCTGTTTTCAGCCTGGAGTGACAGCTTCCTCAGGAGGGGCAGGCACTGATCTCTGCTCTCTGGGGACAGTGACAGCACCCGAGGGAATGGCCTGGAGCTGTGTCAGGGGAGGTTCAGGTGGGACACCAGCAGAAGGCTTTCCACTCAGGATGGCTGGGTGCTGGAACAGGCTCTCCAGGGCAGTGGTCACAGCAGCAGCCTGACAGGCTCAGGGAGTGTCTGGACAGTGCTCTCACACAGAGTGTGACTCTTGGAGCATCCTGGGCAGGGCCAGGAGCTGCTCTGTGGAGACACTTGTAGGTCCCTTCCAACTCAGAATATTCTGTGAGAATAAAAACTAGGGAATGTTTTAGACAGGCATATCTTCCTACATTTAGTGCTACTTGGTTTGTTATCCCTCCTTATATTATAAATCAGGAAGAGGAAGCAGTGGTCACTTTTTTGTATAAATGGTAGAAGACCACTCCTGCCACTTTGAAACTCACTAATGGTTAACCAAACACTGCAGAACAGCAAATGCTCATAGAAACTCACATCCATTCCTCCATGGAAAAGTTTATCTGGACACACAGACATCCCTTAACAAGCTTTGCACAAAAAGACACGAAGTAGTTCTTTCATATTTTTGTTTCAGATTACAGAACGTTTGCCTTCAGGAGACCCAGTGTAGCCCTGAAAGTTGGGCCCCAGCCACTGTTTATCAGGACACATGAAAATAACCAAAAATCAGGTCCTGAGCTGGAAGTCAGAGAAAGAACAGTTTGTATACAAACTACTCCAATGCCAAAAAAATTACTTGCCACCTAACACATGCCACACAACTCACCCAAATGCCCAAATTCACTTTCAGATCCAGCTCTCCATCAAACCATTTCTAGCTCTACAGCAACCTGCTCCAAGCAGAAGGCACCAGTGCAAAGTCTGAACTCCTAAAATGCAGTGGATACAGTCACAAGATGTTTGATGATGACCTGCTCTTGGTTGGCATGGGGAGAGGAGAAAGCCTGCTGACCAGGAAAAACCAGGAAAAGGGAATCAGAATGCTGCTGGGAGCAGTGTGTCCCCAACTCTGTCACCACCAAGAGCCCAGTAAAAATAAGGGATACAACAAGAGCAGAAGGAAAACACACATTGTACCAGCAAGGCAATTCTTCCTAATTTTTAGTAGCTTGGAAATTTAAAAGAACAGAGAAGCCTTGGAGACTGAATTTTCCACAAGAGACAATGTGGATTGCATGTTACTCTAATTACAAAACTGTTATTAGCACTGGAGAAATAATCTGCCAGTTGGACAGCCTAAGCCCACAATGAAGTGCAATGTGTGAAACACTCAGCTCATGGGACAGCATAAACATAGCTGCTGCTCTGGAATGGTGCAACACTCCTGGCAACTGAACTGGCTGCTGCTAGAGAAAGCATTCAGCAATTCATCTGAAGGGAAAAAAAAAAAAAGAAAATCTATCCTTTCCCCCAGAGATGCACAGGTTCTGTGTGAGTGGGCTCTACAGGAGGATCTTCAGGCTGTCCTGGCATGTGATTCCTCTGAGCAGATTAATCTGAGACTAGATTTCTGGTCACCTGCAATCTTCCCAAGTCAAAATCCACACCCAATGCGCCGCTCTGCTCAGTCCCACAAATGGATTTCTTCTAGTTCTAATAGCTGAGTACAGAAGCAAACATTGTGGGGAGCAATCCACCCTCTACAAGCAAAGTAGGCTTAGAGGAAATTAGGAGTTCAGAAGCTCAGGCTTTTGCTGTAACCTGTGTGACACCCCCATATCATCTGGAGAGGAATCAGAGATGCATCTCAAGACAAAAAAGGTGGATTTTTGGCACGGCAGGAGCAATTATTTGCTTTAGAGTACATGTAGTACACTGTATGCATATGTACATATGACACTGAAGAAAGCTCCTGTTACACAAAAAATTAAAAAGTCACTGAAACCAAATCATAAGGTCAGTAGCTGTGATACAGATCAAACCCAATTAGGCTCCCTGCAGGTGGTCATTTTGCCCTGCATTAGTCACTGCAATGTACAAGAAATAGTCCAGTAAATAAAGATGCTTTGAGATTAAATCCCCTAAGAGTACATCTGTCTAGTTGCTGCTTTTTACCACAACTCCCTCAAGCAAAAGAATCACTTGTCATGCTATATCTTTTAAAACAAATATACTTCTTCTATTTTATCTGCTAAAAGTGTTTCTGACCTACAGTTAGTGGACTCTTAACACCTTCCCATGTTCCTTTTCTCCTTGCAGTGCAGCACTAGGAACTCCATAATAACAGCTGCTTCAGAGACATGGATTATAAATTCTCTTTGCCAATAGAAGTCTAAATTTCATAGAAAAAACATATTCCAAAAAGCTTTTATTTAAAGCATTTGCATAGAAATAACCTTGCACTGAGGGGAAGAGTGGATAAAAGACAGAGAAACTCCACAAACTGTCAGGAGTAAGAGGTGAAGGGATCATCTTGCAATGCTTTGATTTCTAATTAGAATGCAAGGTGCTGGGAGCAAATAGTACAACTGAGATGGTCAATTAAGAGTGCTGCTATTGTTCTTCCACTGTAAGACCCCCTCAGCCTTGCAAAAGACAGAAAATCATTACAAAATCGTTGATGCTTCAGTGTCTAGGTAGCCATCCTTTGGAGAAGAAAAAGCTTATTTATATCAAAATACAGATACAACTAGAGTAATTTTATCTTCTGGTTTCCAAGGAGACAAGTGACCTCTATAGACTTCTCCTAACAAGTGTATCAAAGTCGTATCACAGCAAGTAAAGCCATGAGAGCCATAAGAAAGTAGCTCAATGCAGAGAAAATCTGCTGCTCAAACCTGAAGTTTAACAATTTGGGTAGCCTGCCAACACAGCTCTGCTATTGGTGTCACTTCCCAAGATTCCTTTTAACAGAGCATTCTCTGTAACAGATATTACCCAATCTTTACTTCAAGGGAAAATGGGCTCCAGTATGGAAGCACAGACAGTATATTACAACCAACAACAGGGGCCAAAAATTTAACTTCAGCCCTCATGGGGCAAACCTACCCTGAGATCCAAAATCCTTTCACAGCCTATCAGCAATGCCTTGAAGCCAACATTCATGTTGTATCAGCAATTCTCCACTTGGGTATTGCAGAATCTCAGGAGGATTCTGCTTTCTTCCTCAGCCAAGCTCAGGAAACCTACTGGAGCCCACAGTATGTATAATCTCATTTTCAATGCCTTCCTAATCTACCAAAAGCAGATTTGTTTTTGCAAAGTGCACAGTTAAAGAGTCGCCGTCTTTCCCCACGCCCCTGCTGAGTGTCACTCATGTTCCCAACACACCAGGGAAACACTGAACCAGCTCTTTCTTGGAGAAACTGCTTCAAGGCTTCTCCAGTTAGAGTTTACCATCCATCCCCAGGTAACCTGCACACGCTTTGGCTTCCTTGCATGGCTCGCCCTCCCTCTCCTGCTGCTCCCTGTATTTAGTTCAGGCAGAACACTACAGAGCTGAGATGGAGAGCTGCAGGACTCCAGGGTGCTGCAGGGAGCAAAGAGCATGCCTGGGGTAACCTGGGACTAATTCCAGCCTGTCCTGATCTAGCTCAGCTGGCAGCAATAAAAGGAAGTAAAAAAAAAAAAAAAATTAAAAAGTCACTAAAATATACGAAAAGCCCAGACAGCAGTTCTACCTTGTCATTGTGCAGCAGATTATGGGGTTCCCTGTGGTATTCCCAAGATCAGCTTTACAGCCCTGTATTACTTGGGGGGTAGGGCTGGGAAAGTGGCCTTGAGAGATTCACAACTGCATCCTAAACATCTACCTGGGCACAGACTAACCAAAAACTCAGAAAAAGTGATGAGGAAAAGTTTCGATTCAGGAGACAGAAAAAAAAAAAAAAATAAGGTGGAAGAAACTGTTATTTTAGACCTGGCTAATGAAGTGTTCGAGAATCTAAATGTGTGAAGGTGTTTTGAACGAGATCATGAGAGACAGCACCAGCGATTCTGCAGAAAACAAGAAGTGAGAAAAGCTGAGCAGGAGCAAGACAGCTCTAGGTCAAACTCACAGGTGCATCAGACAAAGCGCAATGCTGACAAACACGGGGGGAAAACATCAGCATGTAATGCCAGAACTGGGGGCTGCAGTGTGAAATGGGTTTGTGGAAAGACACAAATAGCAATAAGAAACACAAAAAAAACCCTAGACCTAGACAAATACAAGTCCAGGATTTCTCCAATAAGATACAAAGACACAAATAGCAATAAGAAACACAAAAAAAACCCTAGACCTAGACAAATACAAGTCCAGGATTTTTCCCAATAAGACAAATGGCAAATGCAAAGCTCCCCAAACACTTTCAATACCTGTTATGCTTAATCTTCAAAGAAGACCAAGAGATCAGATATTGAGCACAGGGGGTGAGAAGAGAAAGCAAAGTAAGGAGAAGAGTTTTAAATAAAACCAGCAAAATCCCAACACCACACAAAATTCCAAAATACACAGTGATAAGGGAAAATAGATATAGCTGTTCTATTCCCCTTGATCCCACAGTTGGAAAAAAAACCCAGAAGAGAAAGTAACAGAAGCAAACCCACATGGAGGGGCCTAGTGAAAGCTCAGGTGCAGGGCTTTGATCCATTCCCAGCTCAACAGCAGAATTGGCACCCAGGTTTTTTACTCACTGACATTTGTGACCAGTTTCACAGGCAAGCAGCTGTAATCCAGGCTTCTTTCTACTACAGAATTGTACATTTTCACATCCTTTTGTTGCCATGTACATTCTGCTCTAACATATTCTACCCCTTAGCTAGCTAAGCCTGACTTACACTCCCATTTGGCTGGTGATTCCCTCCTTCCCAACTGTTTGCATCAAGGATGGTCCTTCACTTTGTATGGGACAAATAGAATCAGTACTCACAGAATTTTTATTTTTTTTTTTTTAGAGAAAAAGTGCTGAAGTTCCCACTTTTGTGCTTCCCTATCTCAGAGGCTCTCTGGGAAATTTGCATAGCTCATTCATGGAGCATCTCCCTGGTACTGCGAGCTCTCATCACAGGGATAGAAAAGAAAGTGAATCAGGATTCAAGTGTTGAGCACTCACAGTCCTGTCCTAGCTCTTCCTTCCCCTTGGAAGCACAGCCCCAGCTAATTACCAGGCCCTCAGCACTCCCAGCTGCTGGTACAACGTGACACAGGTGTGCAGCATCCTCTCGGAAGCAAGATGGGGAACAGGGGCCTCTGGCACTGGTAGCTCTGTGACAGGGTGCTCCCCAGAATTCCTGTGCTGAGAAGCATCTGATGATGCAGAAGGTTACATAAATAGGCAGAGAGAAGAAGGTAGATCAGAACAGATGTGGCAGAGATTGACAAACACGTTTCGGGGAACGGGTCTTATGGCACAGTCAGCAGAAAGCCCAAGGCAAAGTGGTATTTTATTAAAGTAAATCACACAGCAAGGAGAAAGGCTAAGCAGGGTTATCAAATCTTCTCCTTTCATCACAAAAAAAAAACAAAACAAAAAAAAAACAAAAAAAAAAATCCAACCACAAACAAACAAAAAAAACAAACAACAACCCCAAAAAACCTGCTGCTTCACCACAAAAGAAAGGTCTGACTATCAGGAACCTTAGCCATGGAATTTCCACTAAAACTGCTGCTTTTACAAAAGGTCTTCTCTGTCCCACTGGCAAACAACAAAGCATCGGGCTGTGTTCAAAAGTCCTCAAACTAAAAGCAAAGTAGCAGATTCAAACCCACAAGTATACAAGTATATCATGGAGCTAGCAATCAAAAGCTGCAGTATAATTTGGCTGAGTGTAAGGGCTTTGGTGCTTTTTACTACAATCAAAGCTCTTCAGGTCCGTGCCCTTTGTCATTTATGGATAAGCAGGTGAGTTATCTTTGCAGCTGCCCAATCTTAATTCAAGGGAAGTAAAGGACCTACTCCACCCACCATGATGCAAATTTATTATAGAATTGGCTATTTTATTTTTAATTTCTTATAGGGAGAGCACAGGATCCCTGCAGCAGTGGCTCACAGCTGCTGGGTGTGAGCACTTAGTTTAACATCACTGAACAACATTGTCTTCAGCCACCAACCTGCTGATCTTTCAAGGCAGCAGGATGCTGGCAAGGCCTCAGCACTCAGAGCATCTGGAGCACCCCAGGAATCTTAGGTGCTGCCAGCCTTCTTCTACTCTTCTCCTCATACCTTTTGGAAGAGTTTAAAGCTGACAGTAACCACATCCACACAGCTGGCCTTGAAATAAAGCATTTCCTGAAATCTAAACCAACACTAGGCCATTCAATTCTGATAAGATCTCATTCAGTCTGACTGAAAATTCAAGGTCTTAAAACTGATTCTGAAAATTCAGCACCTGAAGACTGATTTTCCATTACTGATGTTGTATTAACAAACTGTGTTTATAGATTCATTCTAATCTTGGTTTTCTGCTCCCAATCTACCACGAGAACATCAACATTCCAACCTAAATTCTGCTATTTACAGGTAGGATATTGCATCAAATTCACAGTGATTCCTCTGTAAAACTGATAAACTTAGTTCTTTCAAGAGAGAATCTCTTTCATAAATATCCTTCGTCATCAAAAGGGATAAATATTTAAAACTTTCTACCATTCCAATGGTCAAAGAAACACACTTAGGCAGCTGCCTAGAAATATCCCTTCCTGAGAAGGGTTTGAATGCATCAGTGAAAATGTGCTGGGACTGTATTTATCTGAAGAATCATGTGCACAGCTTCTTTGAAAAGCTCCTGATGAGGAAGGCTTCACCACACACACCCATGCTGGCTCACTTGGATGGGAGCCAGGCTTTCCAGGAGATCTGCTGCCATGCAGAGATCATAGCAGGTTGACACATTTTCCAAGAGAGCACAGCACACAAAGTACTCCCTGTGCTTCTCCTAAGGAAAGGCTCTCCTTGGAAAAAATCTAGCCCAAAGGGAAGGGTGGGGGTGGGTGGTGAGCCTGAGCCTGTCTCCCCACAGCCTGAAAATGTAATGGAATTGCAGAGGGAAAGGCAAGCACTGCTAGTGCTATTATTGAATAGGACAGCTCTCTGTAAAAGAATAGCCATCTCTGAGAGTAAAAATATGTGTATATATGTATTGAGCTGCTTAGGTAAATGCATTATTTCAACAGGCTTTCCAAGCAAAATTTTAGTTATCATTTGTCCTGCTTCGGTGTAAACTCAATTTATCTACCAAAGTAAACACAGCATAGAATTTAACAGTTATATATTTCCAGGCTAGAGGTGTCAAGCAGAAATTCTCAAGTCCAGAAAAGAGAATTAAAGAATTAACTCAGTAATCCATACACAACTGCCTGAAGGCTGGGAAGAGGAGCAGGTGGACTGAGGATCACTGTAGATAGCCTGTAAGCCTAGAACTGGTTTTGGATTAGATCTGTTTTGGACAAAAATTATTTGACTGGCTACCTAGCAGATCAGGCTGGTATCACCTGGCTAGGTTTATTACTTGGAATAAGGCTCAGACTGTGAGCAGGGATCAGGAAAGCAGGGTGTAAAGCCCTAAGATGATGCTTGATTCTAGCAACAATAAATTGAGAAAAAGCTCTCTTTGTATGGGAATTCAGAGCATATTTTGTCAGGACTCATTGCTCCAGCTGGACACCTTAGAGGGGATGGTATTCCAAAATGCAACTCCAATTCCTCAGTTTCAACCTGAGTAAGAGATATATCTTTCTTCCATCTGATACACTTATGGTATAAGCATAAGTTAATGATTTGCTAATGATTTATAATTTAAACCGGAAGGGCAAGTCACATGGCCAGGGGCATATTAAGGGATGAGGGGAAAAAGTCCTCAGGACTAGATCTTAGAAGGGTTGCCAGCATGGGAATAGAAATAACAGCCCAATGGTCACAGCTGAGAACAGGAGTAGTGGTGGGAAAGCCACCATCACAGGCAGGCATGGCTCAGGAAAGAAGAGCTCATGAAGAGGAAAAAAACATTAAATCATAAAAGACAAGTAGGACCACAGGCAAAAGTATGACAAAAATATGTAAGTAAGGAAGAAGCTATAACCTGAATTAGGAGTTGTACCTGCCCCATTCTAGCTCTGCAGGTCTTAAAAAATCCACCAGGCACTTGAGCCTCTCCCAGAGCCTGCAGAACAGGCTGTGCCCTCCTGTCCTGTCCACAGCACTCACTCCAGCCTGACTTTCAGCTGGGCAGATGCTCCCAAAATGAGAGTTGGAGGAAGCAGGGCTAAATGAGCTGTCACTCCAGTTCAGGCAAGGACCAAGCAGCCCTACAACTCCAGTGGAATGCAGCTTGCAGGAGAGCAGAGGAGCAGGAGTGAGAGGAGTGCTGCGGGCTGAGAGCCTTCCGGGTGACCTGGGGACTGTGGGCAGAGGTGCCAACAAGCAAGTCCCACTGCCAGGCTGAAAGATGGAATTTAGGTTAAGGATAGAGCTTGGAAAAGGAGAGCATATGCAGCTGAGTGATGGACCTTGACGTGCTCACACAGCTAAAATAAGAGCTTGAAGAAGCAGGAAGCAATATAACATCACTCCTTCTAAAGCTGGTATGAGCCTCGTGGGTACAGCTTGGGCTGTGGCTGGTCAGGAAAAGAGATTTGAAAGATTTGAAAATATTTCCAGATTTGAAAACAGTCATGGATTGTCAAAGATGGGAAATTAAGACACAGGAATGAAGCCACAGAGGAATTACTACTCCTGCTATAGCAGGTACAGAGTCTCTGGCAGTAATCCAGAGGAGAGGTTAGCCTGGTTTAAAGCTAGGAATGCAGAGCTGGAAAGCTGAAATTGATGATGATTGTTTAAAACCTCACATGGAAAAAAAAAAAAAATGAAGACTGGAGGGAGGAGAGGGAATTAATCTATCACTCTGTTTAAGAGAGAGACCAATTTATGGTAGCAAAAAGGCTGGATTGAGAAATAAGTGCCCCCAGAAGGCTGCTACTGCTCTTTGAGTGCTGAGCACAGCTAATTCAGTTTGCATTTGTCCAACAGCATAGGCTCTGCCTTCCCAAAAATGAAGTACAATGGGAAAGGTCTAAAGGCTAGACAGAAACATCTGCCACAGAAGACTAAACTTCAGACTCAAGTAATGCTCCACACAAATCTCTCTCAAAATCAATGTTTCCTAAAAGAGCAAGTAACCATCAGCAGTCTCCAATAAAGTGCTCTTCTTTTTACCAGCTAACAGAGGTCTTCCTACAGCATAAGCTGTATAGATGGTAGGAAAACATTCAGATTTCAAGCACCACCTCTCTGGAATTTTTAAGCATCTCTTGAAAGGCAGACCTTGTGAGGCTGAAGTAGCTACAGGCTTGGACTAAGAAGAAAGAAGGGAACTGCTTGCCTTGGAAAGGAAAATCCCTCCATTCCTTCCCACAATAGCTTTGAACCATTGTCATTTCAGGCAGGGGACACTGTTAAAGATGTCTGGCATGAAGATCTGCAGGTGGTTATCCAGCACAAGAGTTGCCTGTAACCTCAGGATTCTGTGAGCTCATGAAGATGGCTGCTGAATGCTTTTGTTCAGTTAGAGACTGAAGAGCCAGTTAGCTTCAATTTGGCTAAAATTAGGTTAGTTATGGTTACCCTCCCTCATGATTTGGTAAGGTTAACAGCAAGAAAGCATACTGTAGTAGCCAGCTGTTCTCTGAAAGTGCAGGCTTTTTTGTGTTTTGCAATGAGAAAGAAAAAATCATGGCATTTGTAGCACCTAACATTTCAGAAAGAAAAATTCTGTGATTATTAGTGGGAAAAAAGAAGGAATTACAGGATTTCCTTAAAAGCAGGCTGTCAGAACCCTTTGGATAGCCACATACAGAAGCAGACACACAGATGACAATCCCATTCTAAAGTTTCACTCATTAATCTGACACCACATGAAGAGATTATGGTATTATGATGTTTTAGCCCTTTCTCTTGGCATTCTCAGTTGTTCTGATGATCCACCCACCTTCTCTTCCCCCAGCCCCTAAGTGCCAGTGTTCACATTGGTTTATAATCCAGGCTGCTGTGGCGTAGTTAAATTCATCTCACCATTTTTAATTTCATAAGAGCTTCTCTCATAGTTCCAATGCTCTTGGACTCTCAGTGGCTTCCTCTGTGCCACCCTGCACACTCTCTGTTCTTACTGATTTTACTCAGAGTTGATGCTCAGCATCTTTCAGAACATAATCTCATTTTGAAGGCATGGGCTCTAATACCTCCTTAGGGTTTGCCTGGTTATTGCTGTTTGCCAGGAGATGAGGAGGCAGTGCTCACAGAGTCACTGAGGGGACTTGTCAGCCCCTCCATCCCATCACACAGAACATCTGCTGGATCTGCTGGACTGTACAAATACAGGAATGAGCCCTTCTGCAGCTCCCAAAAGGAGACTGCAAGACTTACAACTTCACCATACCTCCAGTGAGCTCTGCTGTGTCCACAGCAGAACTGTGCTGCCCCAGCTAGCCCAGTCTCTCGAGTTCAAGTTGTTCTGAGTTTAGGAACCTCTCCCAAAACAGCCAGAGTGCTATTTTTCCTAATCTCTCTTCATCAGGCTGTGGGCACCACTCCAGGAGAACCAGAGATGGCTCTGAGAGAATGAATTTCAATGTTAAGGGCGGGATTGCGCAGGTTTGAGATGGAGAAGCACAGTTTTGGTAACAAGAGCTACATTCCATAATCTTGACATCAAGTATTCTTTCTGGTAAGTCTGCCACATCACCTGGCAGGGAGGAAAGAAGCCCCTGCATCATTCCAAGAGAGTGAAATACACTGCCACTGTTATGCTCACAACATAACTGTAAGAAAACTCCCTTATGGCTGTCCAAAGTCAAACATAAAATGCATGAGTAAAGTCTGGAAATCTTACCAAGTGCAATCAATGAAAGACAAAATACTGAATACCACCCATTTCCTACAGCCATGTAAAGATATTATGAGCAAGACAAAGAGCACTAGAAACTATAAAAGTAGGGCATGAAAAGATACTTGAAACTCTTTCATTTGCAACCCTGCACACTTTTAATTTTTTTTTTTTTCTGGGGTAACAAATGTTATCACACTCCAGGGCTTCAGTTTAAAACAAAGAAGCAAAAACTGCAAACTGCACAGCATATATTTTGTTGCCTTAGATCTACAAGGTATATCAGAAAGCCACAAATTCCACAAGGAAATTACAGTGTAAGGAGGGCTGAGAGGAACAGCAAGCACGATGCATGCTGAAATGAATCCTCACTTGTGTTGCTAGAGTAAAGAAAGGTGTATTAAAAGAGGCCTCCCTGTTATGTTACATTTCTTCCCCTGCCAAAAATAATGAAGGTGATCTCTTCCACACTTATGGAACTATAAAGAATTGGTCTGGCTGGTGTCTTAGAATATTTAATCCCTTTGCATCAGCGAAGGGATTCGCTCACAGAGAAAGCACACAGCAGAGTGAATGCTGTCATCTTATTCTTTAAAAACATGGTTGGCACAGAAATTGTCCATTTTACTCAGGAGGATGCAATTACATTTCAGCTTTCATGTAAAGCTGTTTCGTGAAATTGAAAAGCCTGTGCATGAACAGAGACAGAACAGCAGGGAAAAAACAAAGATGCGGCTGGCTATGGATTCTTTCTCCTTTTCCACATGGTTTGAGGGAAAAATAGCTGCCTGTACTGGGTGACAAGAATCTGCAGTAAGCAGGCTGCTACCAGCCTGCTGACCTAATGGCAACAAGGAGGCTAGGAATGAAGAGTTCAGACTCCTGGGGAGGGCAGATAATCCAACCAATATCTCTGAGTAAAGACTTCACAAGTCACACACACACACAAAAAGACAAAAAAAGCCAACCAACCAAACAAACAAAAAATCACCACAGAGAAATGGGAAGTTATCTTAGGTCTCAAGGGAGGAAGAAGAACCTTGTTAGCCAACCCTAATCCAGATGCTGGGACTAAAATAGAGAAGTCCCACTCAGCGCTCGCTCTGCCAAAGCCCTCGAGAGACAGCAACACAAACTGCCAGGAAGGCTCTGGCTGAGCAGCTTTCTGTAAGGAGGTGCCAGTGTGTTCACTTGGTTGGGGAATGTTAACAAGAAAAATAAACTTTCTGAGAGCATCAAGGAGAAAAGAATTTAAAGGGTCAGGCTTAGTTCTTTCCTCCCAGCTGGATACAACAGTGAGAGGGAACTCACACAGAACCAGGTATCAAGGCATTTGCTTCAGGATGCCCTCTTCCCAAGATGACAGTCTTTGGTTCAATGAAGACAGTCCCACTTTTATCAGCAAAACCAAAAAACTCCTAAATACTCTGAAAAAAGCATGTTTTCTGCCCATGCTACAACAGGAGCTATCATGAAAGTCCTCCAAATTTTAAACAACCAGAAAGACATATCTCATTCATCTCTAGCTGCATGATAATGAACAAAAGGAAAGTTTAAATTCAGATACAAACTTTCAGGTCAGAAACGCTCAGCTTAAGAAATCACATTCTGATTATGTAAGGCTACAGTAAGTTAATTAACATTTATTAATCTCTGTTAGTTTCAATGTGAAAAGCAGCAAATCCAGTCAGAAGAGACTGTTTCTATATTCACACAAATATGGCTTATGTTGTGAGACATAACTGACTGTAAATCTTGACCTGTTAATTATCAAGGTCTTTACCGTGTAGTTTTAGACACTCTGATCAAAGGTTAAAAAACTCCTGTGGGAGACAGATGAGCATTTGGAGAAAACACTGTGATCATATTTTATTATCATCTCTCCTTGTTTTCTGACTATCAAGTTGTTGAACAGAACAAAAAGTCCAAAGATCTTTTTGATTAATATCTTAAAAATGTCTAGTTGCTATCAATAACAAGATTAAATTCCTGCACCCTTGATATTTGGCATGTCTGCCAAGGAAGAGCAAAGTTATTACCAATAATGTCTTTGTTATGTAACACAGAGAAATTTAAGTCACCATGGACAGTTCAGTGAGGAGAACTTCCAATAAAAAGAATCATATCACACATTCCTTAGTTTGCTCACACCTGCACTTTGATAAAGTATACACCGAGAAGTAGACATACCTGTCTGGTTTAATCATTTTGTACTTTTGGAGTAAAAGTGAAAAAAGGGACAGTGTGATAAGTCCACTGTGTGATTCAGAAGAAAGAACTGCAAAGGTTTCATCTCCAAATCCTTTGGTCCTATGCCACACTGCAGTGCTGAAGTGAACCCACAACTTGCAATGGAAACATCAGATGCAGAGGACAAGATGAGATCCACCTTGGACTGAAATCCCCACACAAACAAACAAACAAAGCTCAGAACCACTGCTGCAAAGTACTGAAATGCACCAAACACAAGCACCCTCACAGGGCACTTTGCTTTTACCCAGCTTTGGGAGTAAAGGCTGTGCACAGGCTGGAGCAATTCACCAGTCCTCACAAGGAACTTGGTGGGAGCTGCACTGCATATGGAATGGCCTGGGAATCAGCTGCTTTTGGAACAATTAAGACAACCTTTTATGGTGACTCTAAACTTAATACACTTTCAACAGCAACTGCCAAGGCATGCTTATTTACTCCACAAAAATATTTTAAATCAATTTTTTTACTAAATGAATCCCCTTTTAAGGCATCAATGTAAAACGCTTTTGCCTGATTTTCATTTGAGACAAAAACGCATTCTCACCTAAATTCTTTTCTTATCTGGTTAGATTACCTTCTATTGCATAGAAAATTGCATTCACTTTTCTATTTGTTGTGTTTATTGTATTTTGTCCCATTTTTTTATATAATCACACTCAATTTCTATTTGAAGAAGCCAGAAGACCTCGCCAGAAAACCAACAATTTTTTCCACAGTCATAACATGATTCTCTTTTAGAAAAGCTTATGAAACCTATTTCTTTTAGCTTTTTCTCACAGGCAATGCTTACAAATCATTGTTTTGTAGGATTATTTTTTTGTTTCTTTTTTTTCTGGAGACTCTTCAACTCATCTATATCTGAAATTGAAGTAGCCAAAACCTGTGTTAGTTAAAGCATCAGCAATTTCAAATCAGGATAATTATGTCCTTTGTCTTTCATGCAATATTCCTTACCATAAACTGCAGAGTCACATTTGTCTCTTTTTGCAGTAGCTTCATGTTGCAGCAGCCCTCTTGTTAGAGGGTAGGAATGAGCCCAGACACAGACTCCTTGTTTATCACAGCATGGAAAGGGCCCTGGCTCATTCCTCTTTACAGCTCAGCCATCCTGACCCCAACCATTCCCTGACTCTGCCTGCAGCAGCTCCTGCTGGGGGCTTCCCTTGCAGCCTCTGGCTGCTGCTTATTTCCTGCTGAACTCTGACTGCAGGGATCAGTGTGCAGCCTCTGACTGCAGCTTTTCCCCAGCCAGACTGTGCCTGCAGGGATCAGTGTGCAGCCTCTGACTGCAGCTTTTCCCCAGCCAGACTGTGCCTGCAGGTTCCAACAACAACCCCTGACTGCAGCCCCAGACTGACCTTACAGCAGGGATTCTCTCTCCTCAGGATCCAGCTTCTTCTTCATGGTCCTCTCATTCTCCCTTCCTCAAGGTCCCTCCTCCTTCATGGTTCCCCTCCCCAGCTCACCCAGTCCCTTTTATCACACTCACCTTTATTGGCTACAGCTGGGACTCATCAGGGGTGAGGCTGAATTGGGTAATTAACACAGCTGTGACTTATCAGGGGCAATCACCTGGATTCCCTTCTCCTACAGCTTCCCATTGTCAACTTACTCTGCTTTTCCCCACAAGCCTAAGGTTGTGCTCCAAACACTGCTCTAGGCAGCACAAGTACAGGGTGGATAATGCATTCTTCACCTTCTGTTTCCCAATGTGGGGGAAAGAGGCCACTGAATTTCACACACAGTCTGTGGAGTCAGGCAAAATCCAAACGAGCTCTGTGACCAGCCAAGGAGATTGCTGGCATCAACTCACCCCAAGCAGCACTGCAGACACAGTCCAAGGGAACACTGGGACCAGCACCATACTTTGCATTTCCCCTCTTTCCTGCAGACTGAATGTTGGGCTCCATCAGCCACCTGCAGTACTGTTTAGAATCCTCTCCCAAGGGCAGGCACTGTTCCAGGAGGGTTAAAATCAAAAGCCATAGCAGCCAAACCAGCAGGATTTCATTATAACAGAGCCTCACATAGATCACATTCGAAAAGGTGAGGCCAGGAGTCATTTCATCACAGAAAATACTTTTTTTCCCACAGGTTCTGGCTCACAGAACAACTTGACTTGGAGATGGCCCGTGCCCTCTGCCTTGCTAAAGCAACCTCAACTCTTCTGACTGCAGAGATACTACTGTGTTGAAAAGAACTGAAAACCTCAGTGCCTAAACAAGAATGAACATGGCTCTAAAAGCTAACAGCAGCTGACATAGGCTGGAGAACATTTCTGTGACAGCTTCAGTATTTAACCAGAAAAGTATGGAACATGAATCTCAATTTTCTGTGTAGTGTTTTGGAGTGGACTTCAGTTCCTGGAGTAACTAATGGCAAGAGAAACCCTCCTCACACAGCAAACTAGGTGCTTACCTAGTTTCTTAGCAAGCAGTTCATGCTTTCCAGACAGTAATCATTTATTTTTAACATAAATTCTGCTGTAATATGAAAGTTCAACTGCTACCGATTGTCAGTTTTCCCTGGATTTAGGCAACAATGTATTTTGGGAGTATGACTCAGGAAAACATTCACATGACCAAGTAAAGCAGGTGGCCAGGACCTACCACATAGCATCAGCTTCACCAGAACATCCTCAGAGAAGGAAAAATAGCTCCTAGCTGTTTGGGGAGATGATCACAGGGTGCAAGAAAAAACCGTTCTAAGGTAGAGGTTATAATTATTACAACAAATAAAGCAAACTGCAGGGTCTTTTGCCTCAGCATCACAAAGAGATACATTTTTTAAAAAACCACTATTCTGCTGATGGAAGTGTTTATATCGTGTTGTCAGTAAGTCTTGAAAAAACTCATTTACACAAGAGACCTCAGTCATAAGTTAAAATTATGCCTCTGCCAAAGAAACAGCTTACCTGGTTCTCCCTCAAAAGCATCTCACACAGCAGCACAGCTCATTTATTCCCCCAATGCTTTAACAGCAGTAGGGGAGAGGAGTTGTTTGTTGGTCTGTTGGGAAGGGAGATGCCCAAGATCCCATAAAACTCCCTGTGTCTCATGCAGATGTGTGCCCAGCCCTGGGCCCTGTGGCTGCACAGGAGCAGGAGGCTGGCAGACACTGCCCCGAGGTACCACGCCTGACAGTGCTGGGATTCCTTCCTCTGCTCCTTCAGACAGAGGCACTTGGTACTCCTGTCATGCCCTTGCCCAGAAACAAGGCTGTGCCCAAGTCAGCTGGTACAAAAGCTGGGCAGTTTCAAGGCAAGTTCTTCATCCTTAGCCAGAGATTTGAGGACAGGATTGTGCCTCGGGCTCCTCAAAGCAGCGCTCCAGGAGCACTCTGTGGGCAGTGCTGCCTCACACTGACCCCTGGGAGGCACCTGCATGGACGGACAGGGGTTGTTCCCTTTAACTGGAGCCAGAAGTATTCCAACACTTGAAACAGTGTGCATGCACCTGCTCCAGCTCTGATCTGAATTCCTGCTCGTGGCAAAAGGGATTGCACACCCGACCTCTGCCTGGAGCCCGGAACAGACACCATTCCCTGCCTCAAGAATACCCTGCAGAAAGCATATCCTTTATGGCATATTTAACCAGCACTGCCTTCTGGGTGGACTCTAGTTTATTTGATTATATGTTAATCAGAACTAAAGACAGATCCAAAAGGAATACAAATTTTCATCCAGCCACAAGGAGACTTGTGGATTTGTTCTACTTGGAAGCAGACCCCATCTGACCTGTCACTTAATTTAAAAGGTTTTCTAGATTTAGCTGTCTTAGTTCATGACTACAGAAAAACTAGTGATATCTGAAAATCACAAAGCATTCGTTTATCATGAATCAAAAATGAGGGTTCTTGGCTATAAAGAATTTGTTTTGGTTTGTTTTGTTTTCCTTTTTTGGGTTAAGGTTCTGTTATCTCTAAAAGTTTGAGGATAAGGGACCATATCCTCCTCACTTACAAAGTGAGTGCCCTCCTTAGCATTCTCTTACAAATTCATCATAAAACCACCATTTTTATTTCTTTCTTTTAGTTAGGAAATGTTCATGTGTAGCTGCAAGCAGCTGAGTGGAAATACACTAGAGGAGCTTTCCTGCAGTCCACATTAAGACTGAGCTCAGATATTTGCCCATATGAACTATACCACTCAGTGAGATTGTAAATAAGAGTTAATTATACACTAGTTCTACTAGATAGTGTGATAGCAATTTTCAGACCTTTTTTTTTTTTTTTTAGGTGATTTTTCCTTCTTGAACTAGGAAAAAAACGCTTTAGAGGTAATAACACTGACATTATTCAGTGGCTTTAAGAAATGATGAGCATGGTTCAGGTTTAATATAGAGTCCTGAATACTGGCTAGTCTCTTACAAATACAGTGTTTTTCTGGGCAAGCTGCTTTCAGGGACAGGTATTGCATCATCATCCCACCTTGCAGAAAATGGGCTCTATATTTTGTGCATTTACAAATTCTCAGATGATATTAACTTGGGATTTTTTTTACTTGTTGGTTGCCAATGCATAAAATGCAAGACCAGCTCCTACAGGGTGAGTTAAGACACCCCATTTTCAGGCGGTTCTTTTCTGGATCAAACTTGCACCTTCCTTAAGACTTTGGATATTCCAGCACGTGAGGGGAGGATGGTTGGAAGAGTGTCTCTTACTCAGCATGATGATTCCATCAGCTGAAGATGTTGACTATCTTCAACATCCAGGCCCAAGGTTAAATTCTGATTTATTAGCCTAGCAGGCTGTCTATGGCTCCCCTTGGAAGCAAGGAGGTCCTTCAGTCGTTCTTGTGTGTTTATTTGCAAGAACAGAGATTCGGGTGTTCAGGGATGGAAAGCCAGACAAAATTGCAGAATCCAAAGGGGAGCTAAAAACCACCAACTGCAGAGACAGGACTTTAAATCCATGTGAGCAGTCAATAACAAAAACCACAAACCACAGACTTGGGAATTCAACAATTCTCCTCGAGCTCAATTCACTCTCAAGGCTGAATTATTCAGTACACTTCTTTTTCTTCTCCCAGTAGAGTTTGCAAAAGCTGTCAAGGAAGAGATTGTCAAATTAGAAGGCAAATCAGAAGAGATGTGTTTTCCTCCCTCTTTCTCAAGTTTTAAGGAAGCTTTCTTAAGATAGATTAAAATTGCATGTGACAAGCTACAGCACCCAGAGTACTTTCTATTAACAATGTGAATGTATAAAGATCAAGAAAAAAGTGGTAATCTGTCATAAAGGGGTCATGAAAGTGGTCCAAGATATCAAAGAGCTTGTGCTCACGTTCAGCTGTTCACAGTCTCCTGGGCAGTTTACAGTCTCCCACTCTGAGCTTGCTACTTTTCCTTGGGCAGGAAAGTTTTGTCCAAGGGCAGCCTGGGGAAAAGAACAACCGGACAAGAGATAAATGAAACAAAAAATTCCCACTGATGGGCTGCAGTCTTGTTCTTGCTCAAAACCTCCATTCAGACCACTCATTCATTATCCCCACCCCTTGGGCTGGCTCTGTAAGACACAGCTGAGTGCCAGTTGTATCAGGACACTGGCTGTCAGGTGTACACTCCTAATCCTCTGGTGCAGCACAGCTTCCAGTGACACTTGATGGCATCTCAGAGCTTTGACACACTTTTCCTCTGCTCAGCACAGGAGAGACTCTTTGCTTTCCCTCCAGGACCTGCTGTGAGGAAGCTCCCCAGCATCACTCAGGAAACCCCAAAATGACATTTTACTCATTCTGACACTGGAATAGCTCACAGGCCTCCTGCAGAGGAAAACACAAAGATCACTACTATCCTAGCATTTAACAGTGGTTTTATGCATGACATTTTAAAAATCTGAAAAGATGTCAACAAACGACATGTGAGTTCAAATAAAAAGCCCTAAGACTTTATAAAAGCCATAATCAGAATACACTACTACCCCTTCTTTCATCAGAGTACGTAATTCTGATCTCAAAATCCTCGAATGACTCGGCTGTACTCAAGGACAGCTGTTTTTCATGTTAACATCACCAAAGTGATGATCCCACCTTCCCTTCAGTTAACACTAACCTGTTTCCACATGACTCCAGACGTCAGTGATGAGGGGAAGCCCAGACATGGACATGCCTGCTTTCTATCTAACCTCCCCTTAAAAGCATTGCTAAAACCTCCTGTGAGGAACAACTAACTCACCTCAAGAGTGGTACTGTTCAGAAAAGCATCATCTCAAAAAAGACCCCGGTTGTAGTTACTCAGATTTCCATTTCTTGTATGTTTACCAAAGCATTTTCTCCTTTCCAGCAGCAGCAGCAGCAGATAAATGCATAAAGAATAGAAGGGTGACTGTATATAAGAGGGAGGGTGAGGCAGAAGGTCTGGCACAGCCAGTAGCAGATTTTTGATAGATGTATCAATCCTTGAGCCTACAATGGCATTTCCCTTCTCCAGCCTGGACTGCAGGTGAAATGGCCTCCTTTAACCACAGCAATGTTCTCCCAGTTTGCAGTCATTTTGTTCTCCTATTTAACTACAGATTCACAAACTTTGATTTCTTGGGGTGAAAAAAAATCTTGTTTGTGTTCTATTAGTAACTTATTGGCTCCACGTGTTTTCTTGATTTCCTGAAATACTCCTAGCCTCCCTTCCTCCCTTTTTTTTTAACGAAAAAGGTACTCTCATGATGAGCTGTGCCCACATGGACAAATATAAGTCAAGCAATTATAAATACTCAACACAAATATTTGATAAGTTCTAGTTGCAGCATAGCCATAACAAAAATTCTGATGCAAGCTGCCTTACTTGCTTCCAAAAATGCATTTGTTTCATGAATGCCTCAGCTTTGAAGGTGACTTCATTGCCAGCAATCCTTGTGTTGCTGCCAGAGCACTGGGGAAAAGCTTTATTCCAAGAAAAGAAAGAAAAACGTGTCAATTGACGATGACAGAGCTGTTGTAGGTCAAACATTTAAACTTATTCTGACTCCATGTGTAGCAAGCTTGGGGTTTTTTTCCTAACTTCTGAGTACACTGTATTGTGTGAGGCCAGCTCTGAGCTAAAATCTGCACTGTGGTCAGTACAGATTTTAACTCTCAGGATAAGGTCAATAAGAGCATCCCACTGCATCATTCAATGACCTTCTAGGGCCAAAGTTAATTAGTGCAGCATTCATTAGGGATCTCAAACACAACATGGCCCCTTTGGCTGGGGAAATCTGCAGCTGACACAGGAGTAAACTAGCAGTGCCTGCAAGAAAACAAGCATGCAATCAGTGACAGCAAAATGGCAGATGGAACCTGGTCCTCACAGGCAAGATCAGGAAGGAAAGGCTGCACTTTGAGACACAGCTGATTACATTTACTGCTGTTATCTCCAGAGACACGGGCATTTGCTCACACACTGCACTCAGAGCTGGGAGCTTTGGAGAATAGATGCCTTTGTTTACAAGCAGTGATGTCCAAGTAGTTTCTCTCCTCCACCAGACCGAAAAATTTCCATCTCCGAGCACCTGCATTACAAACATCTCAGCGCCTTCAAACTGCTGCTTCTTAGAAAAAAATGGGAGATTTTAGTTATAGGAGAAGGATAAAGAAATTACCACTTCATCACCAGGCTGTCCAGAGCTCACTCTGCAGCAAGCCTGAATCCCAAGCCAGCACTGAGCCTGTGGTCCCACAGGACAGAAACCACACTCCGGTAAATGCATTAATATCACTTTGCAGTTTGTCTGTCCTAGGCAGAGGTCAAGCTATAGAACAGCACAGCTGTCTTGGTCAGTGCCAAACTACCAAATCATAGCCAAGCAATATGTAAAATAATATAAAAATTTTAGTCAAATTGTATACAGTCATTCAAAATCTGGTCACACGTGACCGCTGGACGTTGTACTTAACAGACAGCTCTGTCAGTGGTCTTTGGTAACTCCTCTGTCCTCCCTCCTCTTGGACATATCACCAGCATTGGCCTGGATTTGATTTTTTTGTTACAAATTAAAAAGCTTCTGCCTCTAGAGAGTGAGAGAACATATAAATAATTTGTCAGCCCTCTTGAACCTGCCTTTTCCCTAAAAGACATTCTGGTACCTCTAGCTCTACCAAGTTCTTTAAAATTTGCCCCTTCTTCACTGCAGTAGGTTAAGCAGCAGGGCTGCTGGAGCCTGACCCTTAGTTTCAGAGACAGAGCTGGGACTGACAGCCCCTCTCACAAATTGTCTTTCTCCCTGCATGCTTGGAGAAACAAACAAATGACATTGATTTTTCCAGCACCAAGATGAACGTTTGTGCAGCATTTCTTGAGACTAGTAGAGAGTTTCCCACCATTAGATGGGAAAACATATACTGATGTCACCAAAATCTCTGGCCTCAAGAATATGGTTACAATGGTAACAACTGTACCAGTTGCACACTCTTTTATTATCTATTATTAATGTTTAACAATGACAAGCCAGCCTGAGTGAGTCGCCCGATTACTGGTGGAATTATGCCTGGCTTATACAATTGTGTTTTACAAATTTAATTTTTCTATTAAAAAGGGGGGGTGGAGGGAGGAACGCCTTTCAGACAAAAGCAATGTGGCCAAAGCACTAGGAGGCAAGTTATATTTGTAAACAACTTTTCTTATTAATACCCTGTCCTTTCCCAAAATGCATCTCAGTTCGATGATACACTTTTTTCTTTAAGAAGGAAAAAAGCTTCCACTAGAAGATGATGCTATTTCTAGAGCCTTATTATCAGCAGTCTTTAAACAGGAGGCTGAACATCCACACCAGTCTGAACTTTCTGAGCTCACCGTGGCCTTTGATATTTGCCTAAACTATTATAAAAGAGAGAGAGAGAGAGAGAGAGAGAGAGGAAGTTAAATGGAGCAGCCAGTTCTCAGCTTCTCCCCTCATGACACCCACCAGCCTCCCAGCCTACAAACCCAGAAAGCGAAGCAGCACCTTACGAATCCCCTACTTGTCAGGATAAACATGCCTAATGGCAGACATCTCCTCAGCCCCCACCTCCTCCGGGAAGGCTCTCCTGCCCTCCCCTCCAGCTACGGCTGGCTCTCAGGTGCCCGAGCCTTCCCAGCCGCGCTTTAACTCTTTTTAAGCCGCGCAGACGAATCCGCCGAGCGCAGAGCGCCGTTCCGCCCGGGCAGCCTCTCTGCCGCTCTCCCCTCCCGACTGCGAGGGCGCGCGTTCCGGGCGGCGAGGCGCGG
>VWYO01020863.1:0-11449 GCA_013400275.1 Rhadina sibilatrix
CCCTCTGCTGGCTGCAAGACAGTCAGTGAAACTGTCACCTCGCCAGGGCCCGCCAGCGCTCCTGCCGGTTGTGGTTGTAACTACACCAAAGAAGAAATTGCTTGATGGGTGAGAGAAGGCTGTTATTTGGTTTCTGGTTTTGTTTGTTGCTGCTGTTGTTGTTTGTTTATCTTGTTAAATATATTCTACTAAAGAACTGTTATTCCTTTTCCCATATCCTTGCCCAAAAGTGACTCAATTTTGAAAGTTATAATAATTTGAAGGGAAGGGAGTAATATTCTGCATTCCAGGAAGGTTCCTGCCTTCCTTGGCAAATACCTGTTTTTTAAAGTAGGACTCCACAACAAAAATGCTGTACTTTTTTGAGGTAGATATGCTAAAATAAGTATTATTAGACTTTTTAAAAAGTAGAAGGTTTTTGCACAGCCTATCATATTTTTACTTTTCTATACATTCTAACAGATCTTCTGCAACTCCTGCCTGGCATACAAAATGACACTACAGGACTGTCAAGACTAACATTTGAACACATGCACAAACTGTGACTATTTGCAGTTTACAGCACCAGGGGGAAGAGAGCAGAAAGGCAGAACACATCACTTACCTGGGCTTCTCTGACAAGCTGAGAAGAATCAGACAGACAGAAACCAATGGGTAATCCAACCTTTGCTGGGGTTTTGAACTTGTCTCCTATCTTAAATGGGACATCATCAAGATAACTGAAAGGACCTATGATCAAAAGTAGAAATTATATTAAAAAACCTTACAAGCTTAATACATTCAATTAAGACTCACATTTCTGTATTTGGGAGCTATTTATCTCTGATGCCCAAACTATACCAGGTGACTCAATACAAAGAAAGTTGCTTGATCAGAAACACAATGAATCTGTTTGGACTTCATTGTCTCAGTTTTGGGGTTTTTTTGGTGGTGTTTTGTTTTGTTTGTTTTTAATGTTTTAGCTCATAACTACTAAAAAAAAAAAAAAACCAAATACACAACATAACAATCCAACAACTGAATAGATTTTGAAGTCAATACACCCAGTGTTTTAGTTTTCCTTGTGACAAGACTATTCCTACACAACTGGAAATTGAAGCTCTCTCCTGAACACTGTATTCTGTTATGTCTCTAAAAAGTTCTGTCTTTTTTATCATATTCAAAACAAGTTTTAAAATAACCCAGCTTTAGAGCAGCTAAGCTAAAGTAAAATCCAAGTATTGGCATACAAGTGGGAAGTCACATTTATACAGAAGTGGTCACAAGGGAAAAGTGGCCTAAAGTCTAGACACTCCACTTGAACCAAAACAGTGAAATAGCTCAAGACTATTTAGCATAGCAACTCTGATTTTTGAAACAAGGTAATATAACTTAATTAGCTGTCTGATTTGTGATCACTCCAATGAGAAGCCTCAGACTTATTTCATGGTCCTCCATCTGTTCTTTATCTGTCACTCATGTGGTATTTAAAAATATTTTAGGATTAAACTCTTTCTTCAGGCATCCTGCAAACTCATAAGGCAGAATTACTTAAAGCTCAACCACCTTCAAGCAGCCAGATTATAGGTTCGCTTTCCTTGAGCTGCTGTGAAGAAGTATTAGAAAACACACAATATAAATTGCACTCACTTTCTTGGATCTCTGGTCTAAGCTTTTGGAATTATAAGCAATGTTTCCAGCTGTGTATAACAATCTGAAGCATTCCTCTAACACTCATTTGTAACTTTGCCTTGAGTGATGCAGATCCAAAGAGACATGAGTGACATCACTAAGATGGTGTTCGGTGACTAACCTCTTGTTCAGTGAGCTGTGACTCGCCATTTTTATCTGACTGTAGCAAGGCATCTCACTCTTCACATGAGCTTATCTATTGCTTGTTAACCAGTCAGATAACTCGAACAGGACAACCTGTCTTGTAGTGAGTTATTTTGGAACCATGGGGTTAACACTGGTCTAGCATCTCCCAACTGCTGATAAGCATCTTACTTTTGAAGTAAGATTTGACGATATAAGCTGAATTTCTGACTGACAGATACACTTTACAAATGTAAAAGCCACACTAAACTTCAACAAAGCATAAATGTTCTATACATTTTCCTGGAAATGCGTGGAGTCTCTCCCATGAGTGGGGACATCTATTTCATGGCTACTTTCCAAGGGATTAAGTGAAGGAATCTATGTGCATTATTGTCATTTCAGTGGTAAGTTATGTTCGACTCCGAATCAATACTATTTATTTTGCTAGATTTAATATAAGTACTTTGATATAGTGCACTGTTTTATGTTATACTATAATCTACTTAGAAGTTCTTTTAGTTTTATACTGTGTAGTAATTCTGATTAAGATCTTTCATCAGTTATCTTTTGTCTGTTCATTTGTTTTAATAAATAATTAATTTTTATACAAATATATCTGATTTGCCATCATTAGAACTTGCAGGAAAAAGTTGCAAAACGCAAACTGTTGATAGTCTGAAGCTAAGATGCATTGTTCAGGCTCCTCTCTCTGAGGAGTTTTGAAAGCAAGGGGCTCTTCTTGGCACCTTGTGACTCAGTGGCAGGGCTTCTTTAATAAACTTTGTCTGAAGCTCCCTCTCCACTCAGGACACTGAGCCATTTTCATACTCAGATGACAATTAAGGTACTATTTGGATTCCTTCACTATTGACAAGGCAGTCACAGGTTCCAAAGGATAAGAAGCTGTTAAAATGAGGAACATCCTGTTTATTTGGAATTCATCAAATCATAGAATAATTCCCTGAGTTGGAAGGAACCCACAAGGATCATTGAAGTCCAACTCCTGGTCTGGCACAGGACAGCCCCAAGAATCCCACCATGTGCCTGAGTTTTGTCCAAACACTTCTTGAAGTCTGTCAGGCTTGGTGCTGTGGCCACTTCCCTGGGGAGACTGTTCCAATGCCCAACCACCATCTGGGGGAAGAACCTTTTTATAATATCTAACCTAAACCTTCCCTGACAGAACTTCAGGCCATTCACTCGGGTCCTGTCACTGGGCACCAGAGAGAAGAGATTAGTGTCTGTCCTTCTTCTCCTCACAAGGAAGACTGCAATGAGGTCTCCCCTCAGTCTCCTCTTCTCCAGGCTGAACAGACCAAGTGACCTTGGCCACTCCTCATACAGTTTCCCCTCAAGGCCCTTCACCATCTTCACAGCTCTCCTTTGGATGCTCTCTGTAGGAGAACAACTGGTCTGCCACAGAAGAGCTTATCTGTTCTGCCTATCAGCTGGTGCATAACTCTGGGCATTTTCCCCCTCGAAGGAATTGGTGAGATAACCTAGGCCGGATATCTGTCTGGTAGCAAGTTATATCTGGAGTTATCCAGGGAGAGGAGATCCTGAGCTGACAATAAACATCTCACCTTGAGAGCAAGATTGTCTTAGGTTACAGTGTAAGATGCAACCAAAAGTATGTATTCTATCACCATCTTCATAAACTGTTAAAAACAGGTGGTGCAGTGTTCTTTATCTCTTCCATGACTCATCCCTGATAACTCCCTCCAGGGACCATCTTCTGCTAATGGACCATCAAGTCTCACTGCATGACTCATAAAATTACATCATCCCATTGTGAAATGCTCCATCCAGGGGGAGGAACCAAGCATTCCTACCTGGATATAATCTGAGGTTTGGAACACCATGAGCAGTCTTATCCAGTGGATTCCCAGAGGATAAGAGCTCCATAACCACCACTGGACCTTCAGAGGAAGACCAGACCCTTCTACAGGATCACCGCTTCAACAAAACCATATCTATCACTTCAACAGGACTGCAGCCACCATTTAATTGGACTGCTACCACCACCCTGACCAACAGGGTGTCAGGTTGTATCCTGACTGTGAGTTAAAGCCAGTGTTCTTTGCCTTTATTTTAATTTTCCTTTTAAATTGTAGTGCTGACTTGGAATCCCCTGCTGGTTTATTTTCAAATTAGTACAAAGATGTAGGAAGATAAGCTGCTGGAATTTCTGACTGACAGACACTTCACTTTACAAACTGTGAAAGCTAACACAAACTTTCAAGAAGTCAGAAGTCTCCTACACACACCCTGGAAATGTGTAGGGCTTTCCTTCGAAGTTTGAATGCAAACTTTGCAGTTACTTTCACAGGAATTGAGTGAAAGGATTTTATGTGTATTCCATCAATTTGCTGGTAAGATACTACATTGACTCCTAACCAATACTATTTCTTTGCTAGCTGTAATATAGGTACCTTTTATCATGCATTGTGGATGTTGGCAGCCTCATTAAAGATCAAGCAGTAGCACAGCCTGTGGGAAAGCAAGCTTTGCCGTACCTTGGTCTGGGAAGGNGACTCCCCGGCAACTGAGGGGGGAAGGAGTAGGTTTTGGGTATGTGGCGTAACCTCTGGGCAGAGGCAGTGAACACCCATCCTCCCTTACACAAACCGACCCAGTGGTGAAAGCCCCAACCCCGGAAAGGTCACATCCACAGGAAATTTATGTGAGAAGCAGCTAAGGGGGTGTCATAATCCATCAAAGATCCCCCCCAAAGTGCTCCCCAGAGGCCTTGCACCACAGGACTGCATGCAATGCAAAATGGTGCAGGAGATCCAGAGTTTGCTGCAAGAGACTGCCTCCCCCTCCTCCCCCGCTCCCCCTCCAGGGTGGTACCTGGGCATTCCCATCTGGCCTAAATGCATATTAATCCATCAGATTCTATGCTTTTTGGGGGACCCTCACCAAGAAGAAGACCAGCTGCAGAGGATCAATGGAACATTGTTGGGATCCACAGAGTGGCAATATTTTCTTTAATCTGTCTATCACTCTCTTTCTGTCCCCCTACCTATTTTCTATTTCTTTCTCTTCCTTTCTCTCTCTCTTCCTCTCACATTTACTATTAAATAAAACCCATATTATTGACTTTGATATATGGTTTCATTTGCACCTTAATTTGGGCAGAGGCATTTCTAATAACTTTAGAAACCAGACCATAACACTGTGACAGCAACAGGGAGTGATCAAACATCTCTGTCCATGGATGCCTGGGGTCTCACCAAGAGCTTCTGAATCAGAGCTACTCCCCATGATGCCTTAGATTTTAGCTTTCATATTTTCAGATTCTGTGCTGCCTAAGGATGTAGTTCTGAGCCTCATATTAAGTGCCAGTAAGCTCTCTTCACAGAGCAAGTAGACAAAACAAATTCTTTTCCTGCTGAAGACCAAGGACAACTTTCAGCCCAAAAGCATAAACAACGGTGGACTGAAGGGAGGAACAAGAAGGATGGGACCTCACAACCTGAAGCATTAATTGGACAATTAAACCCCAATATGCAAATGAACCCAAACTTATAAAAATTGTAAAATCTCGTGATTGGTCAGTCATTTGTGTGACCATTCTTAGCCCACCCTGGGTGCGGCCTTGGTCAGGCTTCTGTAATGCCCAGGGTGGATGCTGGAGGCCTTTTAATAAATACCTACTTTATTCTCTAGCTCTGTCCAGCCTCTGTTTCAGGTCAGCCTTCCTAAGGCATCACCCACAGCTTCATCAAGAGCATATCATTCCACACGGACACCACTACAAAAGCTCCTTTGCTATACTAAAGTACTGGTGATGGTAGGACATGAGGTGGGACCATCAGCTCTTCCGTGGGCTCTGCTCTTCCTCCAGTCACCCGTTGCAACACTTCTGGCCTCTCTGCGTGCACCCTACTGACAGGCCCTGAGAACTGAAGCATACTGAGATCTCATCACATCATCCCTGTCCATGCTACTGCTACCAAAGGAACAATAAGACAAAGCAGAGTAAGATGATGATAGACAACCTGCTTTGAGGCAGAAGCTTCAACACAAGACTGGGAAACCACTGCAAACAGATTTATTTCCTGTAGCAGCGTGTGGCAGCAGTGATCATCGTGTCCAGGGAAGTTCAGCCGCTGACAGGGAAGCAAACAAGACAAGTCTCTTNGCTGGCAAATGGGAACGATTTACTCATCTTCCTATGCAAAGTGTTTTAGAGTGCGTGACTGATAAATGCAAATCACGACAATTATTATTACTCAAAAAAAGGAGCTATTAACACTTAAAGCAGATAAAGCTTTTAAATTACAGATGAAACCCTCTGCCGAGACTCGCAAAGGTCCTGGCTCCACTCAGCCATGAGGCATTTCACTCTCACAGACACTCATCACACAATTTCCTCCAAGCTGGATATGAACCACATGAACATGCACTGGCTTCTTTTCAGGGTGTTTTGGCCACTTTGGGAAGAGCAGTAAATCGTACTGGTGGCCTTTAGTGTGGACTTAGTTCTGTGATGGCCACAGCTCTCTGAACATTTATAATCACAGAAGTTTCCAAAATACATTGTGTGGTGAAGGTCCAGGCTACCAGGACTGTGATCACCACTCTGTGAGCACCTATCACCCATCAGCTGACCATCAGCCAATATACAGCTTGCATTAAATGCCACTGACCAATTCTACAAGAACAACTTACCAAAGATTCCACAGCCATCAGACAGGCACAAATAGTGCTTATTCAGCTCAAAAGAATTTGGGCAGAAAGGGGAAACCAAGATCATAAAACTCACAGTTCTCCTAAAGGAGATGCTGAGCAAACTCCCAGGATTAGGAACATACATAAATTTGAAATTCCTTCAGCTTGGGTAACTGAGACAGCTGATAATCAGAGCCAACAGGAGCTGTGGGTTCTTCCCATGTCTCCAAACACCCTGAGGTAACCAAGCAAGTGGTCACTTGAACCTCCTGCCCCATGGTCTCACCATGACCTCTCTGGCTCCAGATCCAGGATCAGCAGCAATTACCCACCCATGACCATCTCACACCTTGAACTAGCAATGTCTCTGAGGTCCTCAGGGGCTGTGGAGGTGCAAGTAGTTAATTATCAGTTTATCTGAGGTTTAAAGCACACAGGTGGGAACATAATGTTCTTTACTGTACAAGTGACCGAACACTGGAACAGATTGCCCAGAGAGGTTGGGGAGTCTCCCTCACTAGAGATTATCAAGAACCATCTGGATACAATCCTGTGCAATGTGCTCTAGGACAACCCTGCTTGAGCAAGGATGTTGGAACAGGTGACCCACTGTGGTCCCTTCCAACTTTACCCACTCTGTGATAATGATGAATGTGCAAATAGAAAAGCGCAGCTGTTAGCTGTTGCTAGAGATCTTAGAGCACTGTCTTGGTGGAAGCTCTGTGTTGACCAAGAGGGGGAAGTAGCATGGTCTGCATACCATGAACAGCAAACACCATTTTGTCCTGGATGTTCACCAGCACCTCCTCCAGCAGTACCCAGGTGATAGAGTTGTCTCCCTCATTACTTAATTTTATTTCCACCCTTCCTACCTTGCACCTTTCTGGATTTCCAAACACTTGCCAGGAATGTCAGCTCAGCTGGATAACAGCAGTTTATCACCACTTAAAAGCCTTGTTATCTCATGAACCCAGACACAATCACACAGCAAAATGTCATTGCCTGCCCTAGCCAGACCTTACAGTGAGCAGAGGAACACAGTCCACCAGATGCACAGACATAGGGAACTAATGATACCTTTGAGACCCAGAAGCCAACCTCTCAGTCCTGTGGAGAGGGACTGGTGGGGACACAAGGGACCATGAAGAAATACAGATCAGTTTCTTTGCTGGGTTGTCACTAGAGCACCATTCGACCCTGCAGACACCCCATGGCTATAATGCCTGGATGAGGCAGCTCTCGCTTAGCAGGCTTGCTCCTCTGGAGCATGTCAGAAGGTCCTTGTTATATTTGTTTAAGTCCCGGTGTTGCAGGAACCCTGAGGCAGTGATGTGTCTTTTGTCTTTGCAAGCATGTGTGGGAAAACTTCAGGATACCTTTGGATGTTGGGAGATGTTACAGATATAGCTGGACTATATCTGCACAGATGATTTGGCTTAACAGATACCAGCTCAACCAGCCTAGCTCAAAGTAAACAAGTCCCTGGACATGATAATGATAGGTCAGATTCAAACCCAGACAGAGGACCTCAGCCAACCCCTTTGAAGCACAGATACACCCATATCATTGGCCAGTGAGCTAGGCGGAGTTAAGACCCTTGACCAATCTTGTCTGTAAGCACGGGAAATTTGAAAGCCCTATAAAAGGAGCTGCCAGACAATAAACGTTGCTTTCTGCTGCGTGATTGTAGGAAAACATACCCCACCCCTGAGTAGGCATTTCTGTATAAAGGAAAGAGTTTCAGTTTACCTCTAGACATTTTAGGAAGTTTAACTAGAAAGTTCTGTGCCCTTCTCATTGTAACTGGCTCAGTGCCAGCACAGAGGCATTGATCAGGCTTGGAAAGTGTAGCTCAAAGCCTGCTGCCGATTTCAGTGGGCCGGGGGCCAAATAGCCCACCTGAACTATTGAGTACTAAAGAGAGAGAACAAAGGTGCTTGGTGCATTCTTGAGGTATTTTAGCAGGTATATGGGACATGTCTCTATACTATGCTCAGCTTTGTTCTTTGTTTTGTATTATTTTCTTTCTTTTATTAAACCTTTTTGATTTTTCAAGACCTACTCAACCATGCCATCTCGCTAATTATTTTAAGCCATTTCTCTGCAAGGGCTGGACCCTCAGAGGTATTGGGAACCCCAATACATGATCTCACAGTGTAATGTCACGTTCCTGTCTCCAACTCCACAGTGACAGGGAGACACCATGAGTCATCTCCTGGTTAGCCATCCCCTGAGACAGGGCAAAGCATCCATGTCCCCAAGAGTATTCTGTCCCCAGGTCAGCAATCCCCTCCTTGTTACACGGAGGTTGTAGGAAGAGCAGGCATTAAGCACAACAGATCCCTGCTCATCCCAGCATCTGCAGCTATGCTGGTACCCTCATTCCACAGTAAAATATGTTAATATAAATCTCCCAGCCCACATGCAGCATTTCCCAAAGCATGAGCTCAGTGTAAAACCATGCTGGTTTGAAGAAATCCCTCAAACAAGTGTAGAGGAGCTGTTTTATATGGATGCAGGTGGTTTGATGGGCAGTTTTCAAGCCCTTCCCCTCATTAGGGCAAGGTCTGAGCCCCAACACCATATGCATACCTGCTTAGAGGCCACTTCTGTCCCTGAAAAAATGCCCAACATCAACTTGGGGCTATGACTTGGACCCCAGCAGAGGCTGATGGATGGATGGATCCGGCTTGCAAATGCTGCTGCTGGAGATACTCAGCCTTGCAGCCTGGGGGGAGGCACCAGGAGCCCTATGGGAATACAGCTAGAAAGCAGAACTGAGAGTACTGCTCAACTCATTACAGAAGTAGATGTGCTAACTTTGGTAGGCCATAAACCTTGGCATCAAAAAGCAGAACCCTGAAGAAGGAAGCAAGACATAATAGTGTGCTTGGTATGCATTGCTTATAACAAACCATGCAAGACAGTACAGGCCTGTGCAAGTCTATGCTAGCCTATAGTTAAGTGTCCTAGGGTGGCTTTATGATGCTTGTATCCCCAATCATCTCTTCTGTTTGTGCTGTATATTAAGTTCTGTACCTTTNATCTGCTCTGGACTGAAAAATCCAGAGGAGCAGCGAGGGCTCGCACCTGTGGCCCGCCGGGGCCTGGACCTCCGGAGGGAGTGGGACTGGTGAGAGACTGAGTGAGCTGAGCTACAACCCATGGCAAGGACTTCCTCAGTTTGCCATCTCTCTTCGGAGTGGAGCGAGGCTTTATTGTTTCATATTATTCATTCTTTATGCTTGTGGGCATCTTGTTTGTTAAATAAATAGTTTTTTCCACTTTTTCTCTGAGGAAGTTTTTTCCCGGACCAGCTAGGGGGAGGAGCCAGTTGAGTTTGCTTTCCAGAGTTACCCCTTTGGAGGTTTCCTCCTAAATTTGCCCTAAACCAGGACATTAAGGAATGTTACTAAGAAACATAGATATGGTTGTTATGGTTGTTATTACTTAAGTAAGTTGTTATTTTTAGCTATAGCTGAAAAGGTTTAAATACTGAGCTTTGGACTCAATAGTCGGCTTCATGCATGCAAACCATGGACCCCATCTCTTCAATCGCCAACAGGGCCCAGATGGATTTTGTCAGCAGGATGCATTTGTATTTTAAGCTCTTCATATGAAACATGTTCTCTTTATAAGGCAGAGGTGTCAAGGGATCTATGGGGATAGGCCAAGTTTGGAAAGAGGGATATAAGAGAAGGAAAAGTGGCCATGGATGCAGGTGCTCCTTCATCCAGGCACCATAGTTGGAGAAATTCCACTTGCATTTGAAATGAAGCTGCCCCATTGTAACACCAGCTTGCCTGTGGATGAATGAAACCAGGCAGGGAAAAAAAGCAGGAAGCTAATCCCATTTGCTATGAGGAGCTTTTCTGCATGGGAGATCCTGGTTCACATCATTTGGGTTCTAGGAAGGATTTTCCTGGGTTCCCGAAAGATGACAGCCAGACGCTTTCCCTGTGGGATCTAAGAACTTTCTAGCAAGTATGTACTTGGTGGTGCTGCGTGGTACAGGGAAGTGGAAAAGCTTTGGATAGACCTCAATGCACACAGAGGACTACAAACAGGTCCAGGAGGCATGGGGCATCATAGAATCATGGTTTTGGTTGGAAGAGACTTTCAAAGGTCATCTAGTCCAATCTCCCTGCCACGGGCAGGGACATCTTCAACTAGATTGGGTTGCTCAGAGTCCTGTCCAACCCGACCTTCAACGTTTCCAGGGATGGGGCATCCATCATCCCACTGGGCAACCTGTGCCGGTGTTTTACCACTCTCAGAATATTTGTTCCCACAGGCCCTACTAGAAAGTCTGTCCCATCTTTTATTTAAGCCCCCTTTAAGTACTGGAAAGTGCTTTAAGGTCTCTCCAGCACCTTCTGTTCTCCAGGCTGAACAACCCCAACTCTCTCAGCCTGTCCTCTTAGGAGACATGCTCCAGCCCTCTGAGCATCTTCATGGTCTCCTCTGGACCCACTCCAACAGGTCCATGTCTTTCCTGAACTGAGGACCTCAGAGCTCCATTATGACCAGAGATCTTGGATTCCTCCTGTAAAAGAAAGGAAAAAAACCCCAGAATGATGCATGTGCAAAAACACATCAGGTAGGAGAGCATGGGGGGCAGCTGGTCAGATTCATCCTGGGATGGGTTTTCCCTTCATTTGACCAGCTATTGTACTGCACAGGCAAGGAGGGAACTGAAGGAGTTAACCATGAGGTGAGCTATGGTTCTTCCTGCGTGATTGTGGGGTCTCGGGGTCTCTGCTTGCCCGAGATTAGGGTGGTATTTGCCCTTTGTCCTCAGGGAAGCCCCGCACAGCCCGCAGAAATGACAAGGAGCCTTTAGATGTTCGTTTTCAAGGTTGTTCTTCTTGTTTATTTTATCTTATCACAATACTTTTTCTCTGAGCTCTGTCAAGGTCTGGACAGCACGGGCAAGAGGTGACGACTCCCGTCTGCCCTCAGCTCGTCATCTTAT
>VWYO01020906.1:3751-17212 GCA_013400275.1 Rhadina sibilatrix
AAGAGCTGAGAACATTGCTTCCAGAAATGCCCCACTGAGGGTCACCCAACGGACGTATTTTGCTGGAGTGTCTCTGCCAGGATGAATCCTGCTCCTTGCTCCCTAACTTTCCGTAATTCCCTTCCAGCCTGTAACTTACTGGTGCAACATTTTGCTGGGAAGAACATGAAGGGGACAAAAACCCAAAGCCCTCATCAATCACAGCCTGGCTCCTGGTACAATTAGCAAGTTCTATTATCTTAAGAATGACACTTGTAGCACGGAGCAAAGCCAGGCGCACCCAATATTCTAATTCTGCATGGAAAAAAGGGAAGGCTTGAATTGCATTAGCATTGCATTAGATTCCCATGACTTTTTATATCAGCACTTGTGAGTTATTTATGAATTCATTTATTTACAAGGACAGCCCTTTCTGCATTCAGTTGCCATGGCTGCTTTAACTCCTGTATCCTATTAATTCTGGATGTTATGAAATAGATATAGACCAGACAATCATTGTGTGGTGGCAAGGGGTTTTTTTTTATTATTATTTTTATTTTTTTCCTTCTCTCCCTCCCCCGCCTCGCTCGCCCCCCCTCCCTCTCCTGGTTTCTGCGCTGTTTGGCAGCGGAGCAGGGAAATGCAGCTGGAGGAGCGGGAGGGAAGCGATCGCAGCTTAGCAAGCCAGTGCCTGGTGGAGGGGTTGAAGGGTTGCACAAACATCGCCTGGCTCACGTCCTGGAGAGGCTTCGGCCAAATCCTCCAGACAAATACATATTTCTTTTTTCTTCCTTTTTTTTTTCCCCCTTTCCCCCCCTTTTTTTCTTATTTTTTTCCTTTTTTCTTTATTTTTTCTTTTTTTTTTTCTTCTTTTAATTTTCTTTTTCTTCATTTTTTTTCCTTTGTTTGTTTTTTTTTTTTTTTCCCCAAAGATACAACTTGGAAGAGCAAACTGTTGTGTAATTTCTTGTGGTGATGGGGGGAAAAAAAAGCTTTTCTCAAGCACTTCTTCCTGCCCTTGACCCAGAAAATTTTGCAGCCCCTTTTGCTGTCCTTCTCCAGGAGCTCCTCAGGAACCCTCACTCATTTCTCGTTTTGGAAGCTCCTGCCTCTGCCGTTCCCATCTATTATTTATTTCTTTTTCAATTTTCTGGCTGAGCGGCCCAGTGTGATGCTCCCTCGTTCCAGGTTGCACCCAGGGTGGCCAAAATCAGCCCCCTGATCTCAGCCTCACCATCCCCAGCATCTCTGGGATTGCACTGGGACCTTCATCACTCAAAAAAAATATATATATATATATAATAAAATAAATAAGGGCTGGATGCTTTATTGCACTGGGATCTTCACCACCCAAAAATAAAATAAAATAAATAAGGCCTGGATGCTGGATTGCACTGCGNGGCTGGATGCTGGATTGCACTGGGACCTTCACCACCCAAAAATAAAATAAAATAAATAAGGGCTGGATGCTGGATTGCACTGGGACCTTCACCACCCAAAATAAAAAATAAAATAAAATAAATAAGGGCTGGATGCTGGATTGCACTGGGACCTTCACCACCCAAAATAAAAAATAAAATAAAATAAATAAGGGCTGGATGCTGGATTGCACTGGGACCTTCACCACCACCCCCCCCCCCCAAAAAAAAAAAGAAATAAAAAATAAGGGCTGGGTGCTTTTTCTCCCTGCCTGCTCTTCCAGCTGCCCTGTGGCAGGGCAGAAGTTCTGGAATATTTCCTGGTGCCACCACAGTGCTGGATGTCACCTGCTGCTTTATAGTGACTGCACCCAGGGCCATTCCCTTCCTCGGGGCAGCTTTTTCTTTGCTGGGTCTGCCTGGCAGATGTCGTGGAGCTCCTGGAAAAAAAAAAAAAAAAAGGTTTCCAAAGAGGATTTTTATTTTATTTTATTTATGCCCACTCAGCAGTTTTCCCCTTTCCAGGAGTGGGTGGATGGAGGCTGGAGGTTGATTTTGCCACGGATGGATCAGCTGGGGTGCAAAGTTTATCTCGAGTTTTCTGCCTGCCTGGAGATTGGTTGGGTTGCTGCCCAATCCAGCACCTGGCACGGGATGCTGGGGCTTGGAAGCAGGAGTTGTGCCAGTGGGAATTGTGTCCAGCAGAGCCCCAAAAAGGCCAGCAGAGAGCCAGGGCAGGGCTGAGGCTGCAGGAGGTGAATGTTTCACCCCCAGCTCTCAGGTTCCCCGGGCTGGGAGCGATGCCAGCTGGGAATGCTGCCCGTGAGCAGGGACTGGCAGGGCTTTCATGTGTCTCTGCTTTTGTCTTCCAGCGGAGCCGAGTCCCTCTCCTCGGATGAAAAAGGTACAGGGGTTTTGGGAAGTGCCCACCTTTTGGAATGGCAGTGGGAATTCTGGAACTGGCTTTAAAAGCCTTGATGTAAAGCCTTTGTTTATGGATTGTTTGGGGGTTTTATGGGGGTTTCTAAAACCCCTGTTCTTTCGTTATCCCTTTCCCCTGGGTACAAAGTTGGCAAGAGAAGAGTTCAGTCCTTCTCAGACTTCTCTTCCCTGCTCTTCTCTTGCAGAGGTGACACCCAATGGCAGCACGGAGGGATCAGGATCAGCTGAGGAACAGCCTGAGGGTGAGCACACCACGGCTGGGGGATTTCCTCACTCCTGGCATGGTGGGGCTGCTCCTGCACCCCAAATTTCCCCCTCAGCCACATCCCAAAGCACATCCCTGCCTTTCCAATGCTGGCTTCTCTTCAAATGACATTTGTAATGATTAACTGAAGCCACATTTGGTGCATCCCACCTGGTGAGACACAGCTCCCACCAAGGCTGCTCCCACCTGCCATGGAGAGCCATAATTTAACTGGGATGTGTCATGGGTAAAGCCCCAAAACTATCCCAGGTGGTATAAAACATGAGAATTAAATGTTCTGAACACCCTTCACAAGGGCCTGGGTGACCCCAAGGTCTCCCCTGGTGCTGGGATTTGATGCTCTGATGTTTTTCTCTGCCTCAGTATTTCCTTTTTTTTTATGTGTTCCATTACCTAACCTGCTGCCTGGCCTGATGGATCCAAACCTCTGGATGGATCCCTGGACTTGCATTCCACCTGTGCCTCTTTTTTAAGGAGAAGCCAGTTCTGAAGACAGCTCCAGCAGCAGCAGCTCGGAAGAGGAGTCAGGTGAGCAGAACACTGTGATTTATTTACCTGCAATCCCTTCTTTAAAGCTGATGTTCAGCTTAAGCCAGCTGCTGCTCCTGGGAAAAGGCTCACAGTTATTAGGGAATGCTGTCTCTGATTGCTTTCCCAATAAAATTTTTGGGAACCCAGTGATTTCCTGTCAATGATCAAAGGGCAGCAGCTCCTGCTGCTTTCACCCTCACAGACACAACACCCCAGACACAATACACACAGATATTGTGGGTGTCATTATTTTTACACCACAGCAGTTGTCCAAACAACCAAGAGGCCATAAATTTCCTCAGAAGTTGGCAGCAGAACTGACCAAACAGGATGGGAAGGGAAAGAATTAAAGGAAGTGTTTGCTGTTGGTGGGTTTTGCCCTTCCATGGGTTTTGCTGGCAGCAGTTTATTCTGCTTTTATGTAACAGTGCTAGTTAAACAGCTCCAGTGGTTTGTTTTTTTTATCCCTGCAGATGCAGAGGAGTGTGATGGAGAAAGGCTGGGTGAGTGTGGGTTCTTGTCCCTGTCAGCCCTTGCTCAGCAGGAGGAAGGCAGCTGCCACAAACAACACCCAAGGGGTGATGTGGGATGGCAGGAAGGCTTCCGAGCCAGCAGCTCCATCTCTTTTGGGAAAAGGAGCTGCTGGAGAGCATCCCCAGGAAATGAGGGGTGGAGACCTCCAGTTTCCACGTGCTGGGAGTGTTCCTGGTGCTGTTCCAGTCCTGCTGCAGCTCGGGGACTGGAGCTGCTGGCTGCTCTTTGCCAGGCTGTTTGGCATTCCCTGGCTCAGCCCAGGAGGGGCTTGGAGTTCCAGGACAGCTCTGGGACAGCCTCCAGGATCCTTTTTTCCCAGGAGGGAGGTGGGATGGGAAGCAACTGATCCTGGCAGCTCTGCCACTCCCCTGCTCCCAAATCCACCCCTCAGGACACAGCCTTTGGCCTGAAGTGTCAGCTCTGCTGGAACTCTGTCCTGTTGGATGCAGCCAGGAGAATCCAGGCAGTTTGAAATCATTTTAGGGACAAACACGCTGCAGACAATGTGGTGGTTGCTCCTTGGGAAAGCTGTTCCCAGTTTCCATGCTGGGGGCTGAACTTTGTCCTTGGCACCATGAGGCTCATCTCAGGATAAATCTTTTTTTTTTTAACCTCTGTGAAAATTCCCAGGAGTTGGGGCAATTTAGGAGCTTTTGGCAAATTTGTATCCTGATGTTCAGCTTCACCCCCGGGCTGTGCAAAGCCTGCGAGGGCTCTCAGGAATGTTCTCCTTAGGACCTGAGGAGTTTAAGGAAATGAAATTGTGGGGTTGTCCTGGGTGAATGTGGGAGCAGAAACCCTCTGGACATTGAGATATTTACTGCAAACTCCTTTTTCCTAGATGAGGAACAGGAGGAGAAGGAATCCCCACCTCCCTGCAATGAGTCAGGTAGGAACAGATCTCCTGAGGGTATGTTATTGTTATTGTCCCTGGCTGTTTAATTAGGTGGCTTTTCATGAGCTCATCTTCCTCTTTTCCCCCTAGGAGAGAGCTGCTTGCCACCCTGTCAGCACTGCAGGAATGATAATGTAGGTTTGTGAGGGAAAAAACCACCCACTTACTTGGCATGAGATCATTTGCAAACTGTAATTCTACTCTCTCCTCACCTTTTTAAAGATAAATGTTTTTTTTTAAATCTATTTCCAGGACCAGAAGGAGCAAGTGACCCCCAGGAGACTCGCTGGAGGACAATTCATGTATGGATTTTTTTTTAATGTAATGGGTTTGAGTTTACATTGTTCTCATCAAGGTGCTTCAGTCTTCGGCTGAAGTGAGCAAAGAACTCATTTGCTGCACAAATGCATTTGGGTTTATACTGGAAGTTGCACCCAAATCCTTAAAGATTCAGAGTTCAGAGCCCATGCTGCCTCCAGATCCTGGTCCAAGACAACTCTTGGCAGGGCTTTTCAGGATGCTGCCCCAACCAACAGCAGGCCCATTTTTCTGTGCTTATTTCAGCCTGGGTGCACACGAGGCATCTCCCCTGCCTCCCTCCCTGCATTTTCCCTTGGCTGCAGCCCTGTTCTCCCTCTCTCTGCCTCACCATGCTCACTCTGGGGTGTCCCTTGCTGTTCTCCAGGCTGGCTGTTGACGTGACCCACAGGAAACCTTGGCTCTGACACCGAGCCCTTCGTGTGAGAGCAGCTCCTGGCACAGGAGGCTTTATGCAAAATGCTCCTTGCCAGCTCTTTTGCATGGGCTGGGTGGGCCCTCGGCAGTTTTTAACAGCCCAGGAGCCAGCTCCAAACCAGCCTGGAGCACGTTGTGGCCCCTGTGCCACTGAGATAAAGCAGGAGGGAGTCCTCTCTGTCACCTCCGATACTTTTGGCCGAGTGCCCCACACTTTTGGCCGTCTCTTGCAGGGTGCAGCTGGATGCAGAGGGCTCCTACCAGTGCAGCATCACCGGGCTGATTTTCGAGGTGACAGGCAGCGCCAGGATCACCTACTCCCTGTTATCCTGGAGCAAATACACGCAGCTGGTGGAGAAGCCCTGGATCGTGGGCGGGCCCCTGTTCGACGTGCGCTGCTCGGCGCCCGCCGCGCTCAGCTCCATCCAGTTCCCTCACTGCCTCTGCCTGGGGGGTGAGCCTGGGCCCGGGGCTGGGGAGGGCCTGTGGGGATGTTCTAGCAGTGCTGAGCCCCCGGGGTGTCCCCCTGTGGGAATCTGTCCTGGTGGAGGGCAGATTTTGGGAGGAAACCTCCAAAAGGGGGTTCCTCTGGAAAGCAAAACCCAGATCCCTCCCCACAGCTGGTCCGGGAAAAAACTTCCTCGGAGAAAAGTGGGGAAAACGATTTGTTTAACAAACAAGATGNACCAGTTTAAAGGTGCAGAACTCAATATACAGCACAACCAGAACAGACAATTGGGGATACAAGCATCATAAAGTCACCTTAGGACAGAACCCTAAAAATCCCTGCAGGGAAACTTCCAGACTTTGCCCTGGAAAGGTCAACCATGGAGTTCCCTGCCTAGGCTGAAAGAGAAGACTTCCCTCATGGTGTCTTGCAGAAAACCTGCCAATCTATCTTGGATTGCCAATCTATCTTGGATTGCCAGTCTATCTTGGATTGCCAATCTATCTTGCATTGCCAGTCTATCTTGGATTGCCAATCTATCTTGGATTGCCAATCTATCTTGCATTGCCAGTCTATCTTGGATTGCCAATCTATCTTGGATTGCTTCCCTCCTTGGTCACTTACCCCTGCCCTCCCCAATTGTTATCCCTCATACCCCTCTATGGGTTGCCTTGCCCTTTTTAGCACCCCTGTCCCCTCAGATCATTGACCCATGACCCCATACTAAACTCCTGAGCAGCACATGTTCTGTGTCTTTGTCCCTGACCCCTTTGCTGAAATAAACCCTGCTGGAACATCCAGCAGGCCCTTTCCTCCTCTGTGTGTGCATGGATCTGAAATGGCTGCTCCTGTGGCCTGCTCTGAGAGGCTCCTGAAGGGAACACTTGGAGAAGTCAGCAGCATTTCACCATCCTGCCACAAGGCACGAGACCGTTTGCAAGCTGTAATTCTACTCTCCTCCTCACCTTTCTAAAGGTAATTTTGTCCCCCCTCTCCCACAGATGGCAGTGCTGGCGTGGCCTTCAAGGTGCTGCACATCAAGGACAGCGGGGCGGCCATCGAGCCCTCGGCCGAGTTCTCGGCGTCGCACGTCAAGTGGCTGGTGAGCTCCTTGTCCCCCGTGGGGCCCCTGATCCACAGCCAGGAGCCCCTGCAGTACCACGGGGCTGTCATCCTCTACAAAGCCATCGACGAGCACCCCTCCCTGTCCTTCTGGGTCTACCTGGCCACCAACAACCACTCCCTCATCAAGGTACGGCCTGGGCTGGGAGCTGGGCGTGGGGAGGGTGGGCTGAGGAATCTTGGTGTGGTTTGGGTGGGAAGGGAGCTTAAATCCTTTCTCATTCCACACCTGCCACGGGCAGGGACACCTTCCACTGTCCCAGGCTGCTCCAAGCCCTGTCCAGCCTGGCTTTGGGCACTGCCAGGGATCCAGAGGCAGTCACAGCATCTCTGGGAATTCCATCCCAGCGCCTCCCCACCCTCACAGGAAAAATTCCATCCCAATATCCCATCTAAACCTACAGTCTTTGAATTTGAAGCCACTCCCCCTTTTTTCTGTCACTCCATCCCTTGTAAATTGTCCCTCTCAAAGCTTTTCCATTTCCGTTCTTTATCCGAGTCACTTCTACCAAGTAACAAGAGGAAACAGCCTCGGGTTGTGCCAGAGGAGGTTTAGACGGGATACTGGGGAGAATTCCTTCAGGAAAAGGGTTGGAACAGGCTGCCCAGGGCAGTGGTGGAGTCCCCAGTGAAGATTTGGGGGTTTGGGAAAGCAGCTGGCAGTGAATTCAGCCACGTGCCCCCAGCTTTCCTGCTGCCAGGGGAAATAACCTCTGAGGAGAGCAGAGCCTGTCTGCAGAGAAAGGCCAGGCCATGGAACTAACCCTGCATAAAATCCCAGCTTCAGAAAATCCCTTGCATTGCCCTGCAGTGGGTTAACCATTAGGTTATCAAATTGGGTTTGTGGGATCTGGCAGGACTTTAATTTACCCTGTTACAGTGAGGACAGGGACAAAAAAAACCCTTCCTTTTATTCAGTTTGCAAACCCTCTTATGTCATTTCACCCCTGTGGCAGAGCAGCTGGAGAGGTTTAGTGATGCTTTTTGAGGGTGGTGGTTGTTCCACAGCTTTCTGGGAAGCTTGTGGAACAGATCATGGCTGGGGCCAGAGAGCAGCCCAAGGAGCCACCTGAACACAGGTTTTCAATGTTAACTCCTTTACTGAAATTAATAACGTTGAAACGTTGAGCTTGAAATGGTGTTTTTCAATTTTAGGATATCTCAAAGTCTGTAAAACAATCAAAAAGGAAATTTGTTCAAATTGAAAAGCCTCCTGTATGCCAAAAATTACTGCAGGAGGGAAAGAGGTACAGACTGATCTGTGAGCCAGAGGCTGAAATTACTCCTGAGGTGAGTCCCTTACACAACCCTCACTTCCTGCACTGCAGTTCCCCTGGAAATATGGCACAAAAAGGAACCATTTGCCTTCTAGAGCCCTAAAATTTTGGGATGAAATCCTGATGCTAAAGTCAACAGCAGAACTCTGGGGAAATTTGATTTGGTTCAGATCTCACCCAACAGCCAATTGCTTTCTCTTTCCTTTATTTTAGGTAAATATTTATATTTGGTTTATGTTTCTGTTGTGTAGGAGATTGTATTTGTTGATGGATCCCAGCTGAAACTGAAGAGTTACTTTGAGGTGTATCTGGAGAAGCCTGATGACTTCACCTTGTCCCTGGTGGAGCAGGACTCGGATGAGACCGTGTGGAAAGCCAGACTCCGGGAGAGTGAGTCCCTGGGAGAGAGGGAATGCTCTGGGATGGGGGGACCTTAAAGCTCATCCAGTTCCACCCCCAGGGACACCTCCCACTGTCCCAGGGGCTCCCAGCCCCATCCAGCCCCATCCAGCCCCATCCAGCCTGGCCTTGGGCACTGCCAGGCATCCAGGGGCAGCCACAGCTGCTCTGGGAATTCCAGCCCAGCCCCTCCTCACCTTCCCAGCCAGGAATTCCTTCCCAAAATCCCAGCCAGCCCTGCCCTGTGGCACTGGGAGCCATTCCCAGTGTCCTGTCCCTCCAGCCCTTCTCCAAAGTCTCTCTCCACCTTCCCTGCAGCTCCTCCAGGCCACCCTGAGCTCACCCCAAAGCTTCTCCTCTCCAGGAGAACAATCCCAGCTCCCCCAGCCTTTCCTCCCAGCAGAGCTGCTCCATCCCTCTGCTCATGGAATGGTTTCATTTGGAGCTGAAAGACCATTTGGTTCCAACCCTCCTGCATATTATTCCATGTTATAATAGGTTATTCCAAATATTTTTCCATGGAATTGTATAATATAGGTAAAATTGCAGGTTATTATGTTAGTATTCCATGTTATAATATATTATGCAATATATTTTCCATGGAATCGTGTAACATCATATAAAATTGCATGCTATTATATTATTATTCCATGTTATAATAAATTATTCCATGTATTATCCATGGAATTGTATAATATAATATAAAATTGCATATTATAATATTATTATTCCATGTTTTAACATATTATTCCATATATTATCCATGGAATTGTATAATAGAAAATGACATGGTTTTGCATTTTAACTTGCAATCTCTCTTGCCTGTTGGGGCCTGCTGCAGCACGTTGAATAAAAGGGGAAAAATAAAAGGGGAAAAAAATCTCCTTCTATCAGACCTGAGGGGCTGGAATCCAGCCAACAGCTTTGCTGTGTGCCTGGGAATTCCTGGAGCTGGGAACTCCTCCCTGACGTTTTCCTCCTCTGACCTTTCCCAGGGGATTGGATCCATTATGACCAGAACAAGAACGAGCAGAAGAGGAGCAGTGAGTGACTGCGGATGGCTTGGGGTGGGGCCCCTGTCCCTTGTGCCCCTCCTGGCTCTGGGGACAGCGGTGACAGCCCCTCTGCTCCCTCCCCAGGTGTGAAGAGGCGGAAGCCAAGCCTCAGCATCCTGGAGGAAGAGGGGCTCCAGGGCAAAAAGCAGAAAACTGGCAGCACTGCAGGTGGGGCCTGGCTGGGAAGGAACCTGCCTGGCATCGGTTTTTGTGTCCTGGGGTTGAAACTGAGCTGGCTTTTCCAAAGATGCTTCCCCGTGGAATGGTCCAGGCTGGGGGAAGAGCAGCTGGGAAGGGAGCTGGGGTTGAGGGTTGGCCGTGGCTGGACATGAGCCAGGGGTGGCCAAGGAGGTCCCAGCGGTGGCCACAGGCCCAGGGCAGGGATTGTCCCCTGTGCTGGGGCTCCTGCAGCCCTGGGGCAGCTTTGGGTTCCTCACAAGGATATGGAGGGGCTGGAGCATGGCCAGGGTTTGGGAGAGGGGCTGGAGCAGCTGAGGGAGCTGGGGAAGGGGCTCAGCCTGGAGAAAAGGAGGCTCAGGGGGACCCTGTGGCTCTGCACAACTCCCTGCCAGGAGGGGACAGCCGGGGGAGGATTTGGGATCTTATCCCAGAGAACAGAGACAGGAGGAGAGAGAACGGCCTCAGACTGGGCCAGGGGAGGCTCAAGGTGGATTTGGGGGCTGTTTTTTAGATGGAGTGGGAGCAAAAAGCTTGACAGACCAACAGCTGATGATGATCGCCAACCTGCTGGACCGGCACTGGCCGGAGATCGCCATCGAGTGCCTGCAGATCGAGATGAAGGACATCGAGGACATCCGCGCCATGGAGGCGGCCGCCAAGATGCAGAAATTCCTGGTGCTGAGGAAGTGGAGAGACAGGGAGCAGGGCCATGGGACTGCAGAGGCCCTGCAGAGCAGCCTCGGGGAAAAAGCCACCTACGAGATCCTGCAGGCGCTGCAAGGTACCGGCCCCCGGGCACGGCCAGCCCTCTTCCAGCTGGGGTTCCAGCAGGGAGGTCACCAAAGGCCCAGGGCATGGTTTGTTATGGAGGGAAAGGTTGTCCCCTTTCAGCAGTGACTTTTGTGGTGTTTCTGTCCTTCCCTTCAGGGGATGATACAAAATTTTTGAGGAATATTTTTGCCCTGAGTGTGGGGAACATTCCCAGCGTGAGCTGGGTGTCCAAACCAGTTCTTGGGATTCCCTGGAAGACCTAATAGGAGATGTTTGGGTCTTTATTTCAGGTCTTTAACACCTTCCCTGGTGGATGACTTAGTGGTTTTCCAATGGATTTCCCAAGGGAGCTCCCCCTCCTTTCCATGGAGTTCTTAAGTTCAGTTCACCTCCTGCAAATCCAAGTTATTCAAGGAGCTGGGAATTGTCTCTGCCTGTGGCAGGGGTTGGAATTAAATGACCTTTAAGCTCCTTTCCAACCCAGAACATTCCATAATTTTATCAACTCAGCCAGCCGAGGGGAATTGTCTTCAAAAATTAAATGGATTTTTTTTTTTTTTTTGCAACAGCAAAACTTTGTTTTTTCTTAATTCTTTAATTTAGGACCAAAGGAAATGGCTTCAGGTTGTGCCAGGGGAGGTTTAGATTGGATATTGGGAGAATTCCTTCATGGAAAGGGCTGTCCAGGCCTGGCACAGTCACCACCCTGGAGGGATTTATCAGATGTGGCTCCTGGGGACATGGGGCAGTGGTGGCCTAGGCAGTGCTGGGGAATGGTTGGANGACGTGGGGCAGTGGTGGCCTAGGCAATGCTGGGGAATGGTTGGACTGGATGATCTTAGAGCCCTTTTCCAACCTAATTCCATGATTAATTCCATGGAAACAACCTGGCTGGAAAAGGTGGAGAGCTCTCCCTGACAGACTCTGTGCCACAGCCTTGTGCTGCCTCAGAGAGGGGGTTTAATCCATTTATTTTTCAACTAAGAGAATTGGAATTTAAAAATATTTCACTTTGAGTCTTTCAGGAACTTCCAGAGATCCCAACATCCCGGTGTGTTTTTCCCTTCCCTCAGGTTTCTTGGCTCAGGGCTGAGCCAGCTGGAAGGAGGAGGAGGAGGGAGAGGAGGTGGGAGCTTCCCAATCCAACCATTCTGCTCCCCTGGGATCCTGCTGGCGTTCAGGAATGTTCTTGGCATCACCACTGGGCAGGAAATCCAGGCAGGATCCTCCAGAGAAACGGGAATGGAATTTTGGATGGATAGAAGCCACTTCCAAGGCTTTCAGGAGAGGTGGATCCTGGAATTCCAGGTTTTCACCCCACAGGGAAAAGCCACTCCGGAAAGACACGAACACTGGAAGAAACCACTTCATCTTTTTCAGCACCTGGAAAAGATTTTTATTTCCATCAGGGAAAAACAGGGAGAAGAATTCCCCCTGGAAACTCTCATCCCCTTCCAAAAAGCACTGAACTGCCAGAATCGTGAGGTGCGTGGGATTTCTCATGGATCAGGGAAGAAGAATCCTAACCTTGCACCAGATTCCTTTCCAGAATCACTGTATATATGGAATTATTGTATAGATCCTGTACATCCAGTCCTCGTTGAGCTGTGGTTCTGCTTCCTGAAATTCCCAAAGGTGGGAACACCACTGTGAACTCCAGGCAGCTCGCAATTCCCTCATGGAATTTCTTCTCCCCTCTTTTCTGTATAGTTTGTCTCTATTTTTTTTTTTAATGTGGTATCATTCTTTTTTTGTATGAGGAATTTCTTATACTTCTTCTTTTTTTAACTTGATTTCTTCGGACTTGAATAGAATTTAGGTGCTTAAAAATATGAGGAGCTGAAATCCCTGTGCTGCAGGATTGGAAAAAAAAAAAAATTGGGAAAAATGGGAATTTGCAGAAGAGAGGAGTGACCAGATCCAGGATTGTCTTGTTTTTAAGGCTGTGGGATACTTGGGATCATCTTCCTCTGTGTATGTTTGGGAAAGGAGAACATACTTTTTAAAAATAAGGATTAAACAGGAAAAATTTCCATTATTTCCATCTGAATTTTGATGTTTGTTTTAGTTGGATGAAGTGTTGGGAAATCATTGATGTCCTGGGAAGAGGAGGAGGAGGATGGAAGTTGTTCCTCAGCCTCTGGAAAAGCTGGAGGTGCCACCAAAGGCATCCAAGGGGTTTTTTTTTGGGATGAAAATCCCAAAATCCCATTGCAATCCCTGCCAGGGGCAGGTGTACCTTCCCTATCCCAGATTTTTCCAAGAGGGAAACTTGGATTTTAAAACACAGCAATTACTGGCAGGTGCCTTCCCATGCCAGCAATCTCCAAAGATTTTCAAAGGATTCGTGTTGGATCCCAAGGAACAAAAAATATCTCGGTGATTTTGAGGCAAACTTTGATTTTATTAGGCAATAAATAGAATAAATAGGGAATATCATAAATAAATCAGGGAATAGAGTGGAATATCATGGTCAGTGAAGGAATATCATCATAAATAAATGATATATAATCATAAATATATGATAATAATTATAATTAATAATAAATTAAAGAATATTGTCATAAATCATGAAATAGAATGGAATCTCAAGTAAATCAAGGAATATTGTCACAAATCAGGGAACAGAAGGGAATATCATCATAAATAAATCAGGGAACAGATTGGAATATCATCATAAATAAATCATGGAATGATTTGTTGTTATTATTAGGAATAGGAATTAAATTCCTATAGGAATAATGAAAAATTTGGGATTCCTTATTATTAGGAATGTCATCCTAAATAAATCATGGGATGATTTGTTGTTATTATTAGGAATAGGAATTAAATTCCTATAGGGATAATGAAAAATTTGGGATTTATTATTATTAGGAATACCATCCTAAATAAATCATGGAATGATTTGTT
>VWYO01020922.1:7766-20757 GCA_013400275.1 Rhadina sibilatrix
TGGTTTTTTTGTTTTTTTTGTTTTTTTTTTTGTTAGGTTGTTTGATTTTGTTTTTCAAAACTCCTAGAACCCTGGGAGAGTTTCAAGGCATCAAAGGGGAGTTATTGTTAAGAATTTGAAGCAGGAATGGATTGATCTGCGTAAATAAAATTCAGGTAAATGAAAAATTGATATCTGACTCAGACAAAACAAAAGGAGGACCAATACAGTAATCTTCTAATAAATGGTTAAAAAGCTGTAAGTTCTTTAATAATTGCTGCTTGGTATTGGCTTGTGAAAAATGGATCTTCTTACACTAGCTTTTTAATAGTATTGTAAACTTCCTTGATTTAATTAGAAGTTTGTATAATCTACTTTTCCTTGGTACCATGGAATATTTGAGAAGCAACACAAGATGACCTTCATCCCTATTAAGTTTTATTTCTGGCTGATAGGTGATGAACTCTGAGGGCAACTAAGTCATTACCATGCTGGTGTGTGCTTGCAGAGAGGTTCTGCAATATTTTTTCAGTGACCCGAGAGACAACCTGAAGGTACTGAACAAAGTTTGCAGATGTCATGGCAGCTCAGAAGTTATAAATAATTAAAAGGCAAGATCACTGTTGCAGGTTTAAGAGATAAGAGACAAAATGTTAATTTCTTTGCCTAGGAACAAAGCAGCAACCAGTTTGAATGTGAACAGAGGTTTTCTGTTTGTTTCCCTCTTCCCCCAGATTTAAAACTTGAATATAATTGCTTAATATTTGGGACTCCCTCTCCCAAGACAATGTGTTTTTTTCCTGTTCAAGTCCCAAGAGTTGCTGGAATTCTGGAAGCTGAGAATTTCAGACTTTCTGTTTTAAAAGGCACTGACCCTCAAGCAAGCACTACCTTTGATCTGAGGCCGTGGAAATCTGAGGCTTCCTAAATTGAGTGATGGCACTGGGGTTGTGGGTGTGCAGTTTGAATAGAAGTGTGTGATCTCGCAGGGTGAAAAATTTAGGATTTAAGGTTTTGGTATATAGTAATATAGCTGAAGCAATATGGAGGATTTGTCTGAGTCCTTCTTCCTCACCTTCCTCTTCATGGTTTTGGGTGTTTTTTTCTAATTGGGTGAAAAAGGTTTGCACTGGGGACCTGGGGTGGTCAATTATTGGGTCAGAAGTATAAATAACATAGGTGTCATCTCGTTATTGGATAATTAGCACTGAAAAGGCCACGGAAGGAGTGAGAGACAGAGACATTTCCCACCGTGTTGGCTGGAGCTCCCGGCTCGTGAGACCCTGTTATAGACAAGAATTGATAAACACTGAGTCTGAGCACCAACACTGCGACTCCTCTGCATTAATCCCGGCTCCAACAGGAAGAAAAGAAGATAAAAACCTCACTAAAAGTTCCTTGTCTGGCTGGAGGCACAGCCTCCAGAGCCAGCCCTCTGTGGGCCTGTGCGGGCAGGAGATGCTGTGACAGCCGTCAGGACTCGCCCCAGGAAGAGTCAGAACTGGGGATAAATCCAAAATGTTGGGCTGATGTAGCAATGGGGGAGCAATGAGGGATGTGGGCCCTCTGCTGGGTGGACCCCAGTGATCCTTCTGGGCGTGCTGGATGCCTCACTTCTCTCTGCACACCTCTCAGGCCAGTGCCAGCTCCTGCTCACCACCACTGGCATCCCCTTTTCCACAGGGGAGCTTTGGTCTGGCAGGGATGGGTGGGGTGGGGGCACACAGCACTGAAACACTGTTGAAGGGACTGGAAATGGTGCCATTATAGTGTGGCTCTGGAAAATGGAGGTTTTAAAGTTAAAAGAGGAGAAGGAGCATGATGTCCCTTTGTGAGTAACCAGGTGGGGATCCAGTCTTGGTAACACACTCAATTCCACACAGTAGATGTAGAAGACAATCCCAAATTCAGCAGATTTAGCTGGACAGGTTAAATTTTTTTAAAGTTAAAAATGACTGACATTTATTTAGCAGTAGTGATAACTAACACTCAGGGGGAAAAAAAATCCCTTTAATAGTGTGCTTGGGCCCTCGACTGCTGGTACACTGAAACTGCCTGTTGTGGTCCCAGGCATGGAGAGCTCCAGACAAGGCCTGAGCAAACACCAGGGCCTGTGCTATGCAGGAGAACATCTCAGTGATTGCAGCAGAGCCTCCTGGCTGACGGTGGTGGGGAGGGGGCAGTGAGGACAGGCAGGTGCTGTAACCCAGCTGATCCTCTCAGTGAATCCCCTTCACCCACTGGAATTGTGAGGGTGGGATGCTTCTCACCGTGATGACACTCAAACTTGGCTCATCCTCATCAGCATGTCTGAGGAAATGTGTGCCTATTCACAGGCTCTCAGGGGATGCTAATCAAGTTGTCATCTCCTACCTAGCTGCACTTTTAAGGAGGCACCAAGGCAATCCTTCAGCAGCTCGTTTCTCTTCGTTTTTTTGGGGAGGTGTTATGGGATGCTTTAAGTCACCAGTTAACACACGACAGTAGCAGTAGATCTTGAAGACAGCTGTCTTCCCTACTCCAGTAAAATAGTGGAATGCCAACTCCCATGGGGGCTAATAGAAAACTAAATAAGAAATGAATCCTTTTCTTAATTTTCAGAAAATTAAATTAATAAAAACTGAATCAAATGTCTCCTGAGCAAAGGATTGAGTCATTGCTTGTTGCCTGAAGAGCCAAAAGAGTGAAGCAACCCTCCACTGTGATCACTGTTTTCAACTCCTACCAATCTGCTTGTGTCTCTTGGCTCTGCAAATCCTTAACAAGGTAAATACCAAATCCCACTTTTCCCAGCTATCACCACCACTGGTTTGCAAACCAAGGTTAACTTCTTCAGTGCATATTTCAAAGCAGCACTGGATTTAGCTCTGTCCACCCTCCATGTGGGCAGGCTCTTAGCAGGAAGGGTCTCTGGAAAACTCTTGACCTTGGTGGTTGCTTGTGGAAAGTTTATTTACAGTCTGGGTATTATGGAGACAGGAGAGTGCTTCTACTGGTGTGGGAAAGTAAGGAGATAAGTTTTCTTAGGATGACAGTCAGTAGCAATAAAGGATATGGTAAGCAAAACAGGTACTGTGGAACCTCAAACTGCTTAGCCACAGCTGTGTGCAGTGCAACTCCTAACACCTGCAGTGTGTTTGGCTGCCTGGATATGTGTACAATAACCCAGCCCTTCCTTCCTCGTGGCCAAGCTTTAATAAAAGCACTGCAGCAAAATCAGACCCTGACCTGGCCACCCTCACCTCACCCAAATGGCCCAGGTGGATTCAGTGGTCACGTGCCTGTCATGCAGATCTGTCAGATCATTCAGTTTTGTCAAATCAGATTTGCCAGATCAGTAGATTCAGGGCTCAGACACACAGCCCCCACTTGTGCAAGTTCAGAGGGCTTGGGATTAAAGCTGGTTTTGCAGCAGTAGGGCAAGTCCCCTAGGAAAAGCTGAACATGCATGACTTTTTGCAGCACTGGAGGAACCCAGAGAACCCCTCAGCAGCACAGACTTGAATGTGCTGATGCTCCATTTTAGTGCCTGCATCTGTAAATTGCATTACAAGGTGTTAGAATTTGATCCCAAGGTCAAAGGATGATAAGGCACCATCAAAATAACCTCGGAGAACCAACAAAGCTCATCGTGGCTACTTCAGTGCATCTCAGATTCTGCTGGGAGAGGCTCCCTCCCAGCCTGCTGCAGGATGCTGGGATGGGGGACTGCTCTGTCTGACAGATAAGGAGCTCCCCAGCTCAGGGTTTCACAGCACTCCCTGCTCCCTTCCAGTTTACATCTCTTGGACACTGTGCAAAGAGACACCAGCTCAACCAGACCCATAAACGAGATAAAAGCTTTAGGTGCTGTCTGCCAGCTTGCCATTAAATCCTGACCCCCTGTCTGCCCTTCTTCTTAATTTTTGTTCCATGAGATTTGCTGGGCATTTCCTCTAGTAACTCCACATCATTTCCAGTGGGGTTTTTGGACCTTGTCCTTCTGCCTCCTGAGTTTGGATGAAGCAGATTCGTTTCAGTGCAGGTTAACACGTGGGACATGGAATGAGGGGAGTCTCCAAACCTTCTGAATTACAGCCCTGCTCCTTAACAGCATTGTGTGGTGTAGGCAGCCATTAATTACTCCTGATTCCTAAATTATGGATCACTAATGAGAGTGCAGAAGAAACAGAATGCAAATGAAAAGCAGATTTCATTATTAAAGCAATTTCAACTAAACCTCTGAAGACAAGAAAATAAAGTCTGATTTTCTAGACTAGAAAATAATTAAGAACTGTAATTATTAACCCAAAATTACAAATTTACATACATTATTCTCACAAAGAGCAAACACGGTGAAGGTTTTATATTCTCCTTATGTTGCATTTTGAGCACAAGAAAAAGCAATGAAACCTTTCCAGAAATCGGTCAGTGAGCCAAAAGTTGATGACCTGAAGCAGCAATTTACTCTTCAAGCAGCCTCCACGACATCAGTGGAGATTCTTTTCCTGGAAGGAAATTGCTGGATGTGCATAAATGTATCAGATGTCAGGTATGAATGACTTGATACACCTTGATCACAGGGCAAGCTCCCAAATATGGGAAGAGGTCCCAGTGTGTTCCTTCGGTGCCAGGTGTGAGTAAGCACACTGCAGAAGTGCCAGCCTTTTTTCTGAGCATGATTGAACTGCTGTGTGCTGTACACTGCCTCTCAAGGCAGAGGAAATCCTTTCCCTTTCTGGTGATAAAGGCTTTGTTACCATCACAGTGGTGATTTGGGGGTTTGGAACTGGGGGGACAGCCAGCCCAGCAAAGCTGCACTTCCCACCCTGCACAGACTCCCATGTGTGGGGTCACAATGCCCACAGCAGCTGCTCCTGCAGCCCCCCAGCCTCAAACCAGAGCCTGTGGAAAAGGGAAGCTTTCCCAGGAAAGGAGGGGTAAGAGCAGTGTGTGAGCCTGGGAGCAGCTCTGCAGTGAGAGCAGACTTGGCTGCTCTAATAAAGAGAACTGCAAGAGAAGAATAAAAATGATGGAAAGAGGTAAGGAAGAGCCTGTAACAGACCTGCAAGATGACAAGTGAGAGCAGAGCATGCAGTGTTCCTGCAGTTCATAAAGAGTCAAGGAAAGTCGTCATGGGAGGGTTTTAATGACTCTGCTATTGACTAAGATTAAGAATTGCAGAATGACTGGGGAAGGATGAATGCTTCTGGTGGTTATTTCAGGACTGTTTTCTTGCTGCTTTTTCTTAAGCAATCAATAAGATCAGAAGCTGTAGTGGTTGGAAACGAGCACTAAGTGACAAAAGATACAGCCTTCATCTGAGAGAAAATGGTCATTATACCACTGGATTTGTCTGAGGTACTTAGGAGGAAATGTTCAAAGTCAGCATCACAGAAATATTGGATTTTTAAAAGGTGGGTAGGAGGGAATGTAGAAAGGCTGGGATGAAAGTGACTGAAAGAACTATTGTCCCAAAATTCCACTCAGGGGCACTCAGATCTAGGGCCTCTGAAGAGGAATCCTATTAGACAAGTCCCTCTACTGTAAATGGTGACAAAGGAAGCCACCTTGGTGTGACATCCCACTCTTGGCTGAGCAGGGAAAGTTTTGTTTAATTAGGTGCCAGGCTAGCAGGGTAGAAATTAAGTGAAGAGGATGAGGGAGGCTATTTCACCACAGACTATCCTCAGGAATACTGAGAGTGGTCTTTGCCCATTCTCATGGAACAGCAGTGATTTCAGCCTACCCAGTCCTCCAGAAAATATGGAAGCTCTGGGGGCACTACAAGCCATCAGGATCACTGGTGCCAATCTGCTGCTCCCTGTGCCTCTACTCCCTTTGAGGATCTCAGCTGCCACCACCTGCTCCCAAATCCCAACTGAGTGCAGATTTTGCAGCCTGCAAGGCACAGCCTTGGACTTCGTTACCTTTTCAGCAGATTCCTGCCCTTGCCTGCAGCCCCTTGCCTGCCTTTTCCAGCTGTGTCCCAGCACAGGCCTCTGGGACCAGCTGTGTTCTCCCTGCAAAGAGAGCAGGGAGAAAGAACAACTCCCTCAGTAAGTGCCATCCCTAATGTGCTGTGCTGTGTCCTGCTCTGCTCTGCTGCACAGGAAGAAAGAGGGATGTAGCTGAAAACTCCTCAATGAGCAATAGAAATGAAGCAAAATAATGTCCATTTTATTAAAATGAGTGGTGGTTAAAAAAGCAAAGTGGAAATCAAGGTTGTGGATGTGAATAAGTACAAAGTTCACTTTAATGGAGCATTTCCATTTATAACAAGTTAATAAACGAGAAAGAAATGTCTAATATTTTTTATAACACGACTAGTGTGTGTTTATAGACCATTATAAGGCAATCAGAAAAAAGTGTTACAGAAGGCTACCTGTTGAGGCTAAGAACGAGCTGTATGACTCCTAACAACTGACCACTTTTTTTTTAACATCTGTTCCTTTTCTGAGTCCTTTACAACTCCTGTGCACAATCTTCTCATTAAATCAGATGTGTCACACGCTGCTGTTCCCCTGGCTCCTGCCACGTGGAGCTGCTGCTGGAGGCAGACTGGGGATGGGGTGGGTTTTGATTTGCAGCAGCAGTGTGGGGCTTTGGAGTCCTGGCAGGGGAAGGAGGGACAGGAAAGAACCCCATTGCTTAGGTATAAAACACTGTGTTTTCAGTGGACACCTTGAGGGGCTGTCAGCAGCTGTGAGGACTGCCTGTGCCCATCTGGGCACAACGCAGCCTCCCCACCACTGCTGCTGCTGGCAGATCTCTGTCAGACAGAGAAAACAGGCAAGAAGGTTCATGTGGATAACACTCCCTTTCTCATTGTCTCTCCTCAGAAGCCTGGCTCCCAAAGGAGTAGGAAGAAGGAAGGAGTTTGATTCTCTTCCTTTTCCGGATCGAAGCACTTCATGCTGGTTTCTCTGACTTCCACCAGTGTGTGTCCCCTCTTGTCTTTCTCAGGCAGCTGTGTCAGGCCCATGTTCTCTCCATGGCTGTCTTCATGTTTGAGAGAAGCCACAAGCTGCTCCCCAGGCCTGGCTCTGGCTGCTTCTAATCAAGGCCAGGTGTGCTGAGGTGCAGCTGCAGCCTGGGAGCAGCTGAGGCTGAGCCCAGCTCAGTCTCTGGGGGCTCAGGAGCTGCAGTTAAGCTCAGGTCCCAGCCCAGCTCCTTGTTTGTGGTCACACTTGGCTGATTCTGGCCCTGTCCTGCTAAATTGACTTCCTGGCTTGACTCCGAGGCTGTGTCCTCCCTGCAGGCCGAGTGCTGTGGGCCCATCCCCTGTGATGAAGAGGATGCTGCCCTGTGCCTGCCTTGTCCTCATCCTTGGCTCATCCCCCCCTTGCTGAGCACATCACTTGTGATGATCTGGAAATCATCAGGTTGGGAAAAAAAAAAAAAATCTGTCTGAGATTTCATTCTTTTCACCTCTGCAGTTTTGAGTGCTTTCTTTGGCTTGTGATGAGATACTGGGAAACGGAGGGGGCTACCCCTGTGTCTTCTGGATCTTTTTTGAGGTGCTTTTGTGGAATGGGATGGCTTCTTCCTGTTTGCACCTTCAGTGAGTCTCTTCCTAAAATGCTACTTGCTGTTGCAGACCCTGTCTTTCTAGTTCTGAATTTTTTTCGTATTTTTGCCAAAGAGAAAACCCTTTTGGACCAGTCCTGTGGGACAAACAGACCTGTGCACACCAGCACAGTCCCACCATCTCTGAAGTAATCAGCCCTTCTCACTTAAGCACCTCTGCTCTGTGCTGTCCAGGAGGAGACTCAGGAGTCTGTTCTGGACAGCAACTTATCAATAAAGCAGATTCTTCAGGAAAGAATTCTCTCCAAATCAGCCTGGGACCTGGATCCCAGAATGATTGTAGGAAGGTAGCTAATGCTTGGCCTTGGAGAGTTGTGAGGTGTTGGAAAAAACCCAGCTCTACAGAGATGGGGCAGCCAAGAGGCGTTTTTAATGATTTTATTCCATTATCAATCTCGTAGAAGGGCGAGACACAAGAGACGTAAAACTCAGTTATTATATCAGAAGCCATTTCTTGTTTACAATACTTTATAAATGCTTTTCAGCCTATGAGCTTTTGCCATACAATGCTGCTAATACCTCTAACACCAATCACCTATTGTTTTATCCCAGGTGTTCTTGCTACAGTGCATCTTTCCCAGTTCTATTTCTCCAAAATACCTGGACCTCCAAAATATCTGTTTGCAAGGCCATCCTTTGAAACTTGTTTCCAGTTCCATTTCTCTCTCAGCAGTGTCTGTCCATCCCATGGCCTCTCTAAGTCAGCACACCTTATCTCAGAGTTTGCACACAGATGCACAAGCCCATGTGAGCTTTCAGCCAGGCTTTGAGAACCCTCTACAAATCCATTTCTCACAGTGGGGTTTGGGGTTTTTGTTGGTGTGCTTGTTGTGTTTTCTTTAATATATAGCAGAACAGTTGTTTTAACACTTAAAATGAATCTGTAGCTTGGTAAAGTAAATCTGTATAAAATACTAACCTTTTATTTATGTAGCGTTCCTTTGGGTGTTACTTTGTTCATCATTGTTTATGATTCAGAGTGCAAACTGAGTGGCCCCGTACAAGTAACACTCTTTTAACACCCATAAACTCATATGAGAAATTTCTTCTTGTCTCCAGATATTTCCTTGAGACTAATTCTAGGCATAATATGCCTAGACTTTAAAATTTAAAAAATCATAACAGTGCATAAGTGCATCCTCTGCATACTTAGGGTAGTGGGTAATGCTCATTTGAATGTACATTCTCCTCCCCATCCCACAGCAGCTCATAAAATTGCATTTCTGGTAAAGAACAGGATAAACAGGCAAGCAGTGAGAGGTGTCTGAGCAGAGTTTTGGCTTATTTAACCAAGAGAGAGGAAGCCTTACCTGGATACTGCAAACCTGTGCACTCCTCAGAAAGGAGAGAGGAGACAGCTTCCAGTGGCAGAAGCCAGTATGGATTCATGGAAGTCAGTTTGCACAGCACTGCTGGTGTTTTCCCCCAGCTTGGGCACGGAAAAGGACAAAGGGGTTTGGAATTTTTCTCTGCTTCATGGTCTCGGGGTCTCTNAGAATCCTCCATCTTGTCTCTGCTCATCCCTATTCTAAAACCCTTAATGTTAAAATATTACTTTCTATCACCTTTGAGAGTTTGCAATTCTTCCCGTAGTGTTGGTAACTTTTCCCATGGACTGTAGTCGAGGCCCTTGCCTGTCTGGGGTCTATGCCAGGGTCTGCAACCCCCCTGTACATTTCTCAGACCCCCCTGTACAGGTTTCAAACCCCCCTGTACAGGTCTCTGTTTGTCCAGGGTTTCCAGAGGAATACCCTGGACTCCAACACATGGCAGAGTCATCACAGGATATAAGCCCCTGTCCCACTGTGGGAAGTGAACTTGTGAACTGGCTCAGGAACAAAAACGTTTCCCAAAAGAATCTGGACAGAATTGCAGAGCATGATTTAATGCAAGCAGGAGGGCAGGCACTGGAAGGTCAGTGTGATGACAGATGATCTTTCACTCTGCTCAGAGCTGTGCAGCTGTTTGCTGCTGCAGGGGGGTGGCGAGGGAAGGACAAACCCCAGAAGCAGTCTATCAATGGCAGTGTGTCACTGGGAAGTGTTTGCTCTCAGAGGTGCCCACCTGGCCCTCACAGTGCTGCAGTGTTGCAGTGCACCCCCACACCTGAGCAGGTGTTCCCACATTAGGAAAGAGTTTAAGCTCCTGCCTGAACTTTTAAGGAAAAGAATCAGAAACTTCGATGCTCACCTCTCACCTTGGCCCAGGACAAAGGCACCTGTTGGATCCTTGAGCTGCACCTCAAGAAATGGAGCTGTTTTCTATTGCCAGAATGCCAAAAACCCCTCCTGGATCCTTGAATACTTCAGAGAGAGCACAGAGATTCTTGGGGCTTTTTGGGGTGTCTTAGCAGGTGTAAGGGACCTCCCTGCACCTTGCATGGCTTTTACTCTTTTGTTCTGTATAGTTTGTTATTTTCTTCTTTAATTAAAACCTTTTTGCTTTTCCAAACACCTCCAATCATGCTGTCTGGCTAATTTTTCTATAAGCCATTTCTGGGGGGTTGGTGGCCACCCTCAGAGCCTGATACACCTTTGTGGGGCTCCTAACAGGCTGGCCTCACACAGAAATCCATCACTGCAGGAATGCTTCCATGGGCTCCTGCCCAGCATGGAGCTCAGGGCATTTGCAAGGTTGTTGATGGAAGAAGTTTGTGCTTGGCAGTGTCTCTGTTCCACAGCTTTAGGCACAGCTTGCCTGACAAGTATTTTCTTAGCAAGGAACAGGTGACTGTGTGTTTGGGTGAGGCAGCACAAGTAATCCTTTTTGCCATTGTCAGTCCATCATAGCCTGCTAAAAATCTGGTGATTATCTTATTCATCAGAACAGATGACATCTTTCTCAGACAGATTAATTAAGGGTAAAGGCATAAACTGGTGTGGTAAATCACTCTAACAAAAAACTGACTTTCCTGGAATTATACCTTAGTAAAATGTACATGCTGCTCTGACTTATGCAGCTTTTGCTGTTATGATAATTGAAAATGTAGAAGACATTAACTCTTGCATACCCCCAAGTGTTATTAAGCAGAGAGGGCACACATTAGTCTAAATTCCCACAATTCCTGTTGGGCACAATTTTGGCCCCTCATTCTTTGGAATTAAAATAGAATGGAAAGTGTGCTACAGATAACCAAAAATTATGCTTTGGATTTCTGCATTTTAGAAGGAAAAACAAAAGCCCCTGTCAGTGGTTGAAAATCTAATCCTGTTCATATGTTTTCACTAAGTCAGTAACTCTCTCAAAGTGCACGATTTGAGGGAGGGAATCTCTGGAGGCTTCCCTTGAAATTTCTGGTTTGTTCCTTGAGTTTAGCACAATGTTCCTGCAAACTTCACCATTTTCTTGCTGCCCCTGGTCTTACCAAACACAAGCAACACATTAACGTAGGGGAAATAAGCATCTTTACATTTAAAGGTGGTTTCCTTTACACCTCTGCTTGGTGTAGTTGTGTCTGATTGCTGTGGTAGGAGAACCAGGGAATGCCCCTGACCACGGGGCATAGGAAGCTGGCTAAAGGCAGAAGTAACTCCATGTGCAAAATACAGAGAGCTCAGACTGGCACGAAGAATTCAGATTTTGAGCTGCTGGTGGGGTCATCCTGCCTGTTTGACATGTGCTGTCATGTGGTGAGGGGGAATTGAAAGGCTTGTGGGGTGTCACTTTGTTATTTAAAGTTCTTCTAAGCCTTCTGATGTTTGCATTTTTGTGATGGGAGTTTCTCAGGCACTTTTCATGTCAATAACGATTGTTTTGCATTCCTTTCTGCAGGAGGAGAGAATTGATGGGCGGTGTGGTTGGACAGTGTAGCCATGTGCCTGCAGTGTTTTGATTTTCAGAAATTCCTTTCCCAGGCACAACTCTGGTAAACAAGGGTATGGTATTTGTTTTCCTGCATTCCATTCCCAAGGAGAGACCTTGCTTGATGTCCCTCTAATGTGACCAATGTGGTCCAAGGATCCCACCCCTCTGGGTGGGTTCATTGTAAAGGGTATAAAGACAGGTGTACTGAAAATAAACACAGAATTGGAGTCATCTCAGCCTTCTGAGTGTCTGTGTCCTGATTTTGTGTCCTATAGCAACAGGAGAGGACAATTTTCTTCCTCCAATCCATGGTCACTGTTGGAATTCTATAAATGTTGAGGTCTGTAAATAAACTGCCCCTTTTTGCCTTGGACATCCCAGTGTGTGAGTGTCAAATTGTGACAGCAGGGCTCTCTGTGTCCTGGGATGGGCTCTTTCACTTCTCTCTCCTGAAGCTCTTGCATTACAAATTGTTTGGGCTTCAGGAAAGGCCAAGACAGAAACCACCACCGTAGTCCAGCATTAGGATGCTCACCTGAGAACTTGGGGTGGGAAGGTTCCCCATGTCTCATCTCCTCCACCTGGTGTGGGAAATGAGAGGCTGGACCCTGGTGTTTGTGGGGTGAGGTGGTTGATCCCCTGAGAGGAGTGGATTTGACATTTCTCAGGAACAGCTTCCCCTGGGGTAATACAGCTCCTTCCAGGTGAGAGTGCCAAAACTGATCCTCCTGCTCTGCCTTTGTTCAGAGGAGTTGGTGCAGCTGCTCCCTGTGTCCCTGTGTGGGGGGACACCCTCCCCACCAGGGCTGGAGCAAGGGGCAGGAGGTGCCAGCTCTGTGTCTGCCAAGACTGAACAGGCAACTGGATGTCACTAAAGGAAAATTCTGCCTGTGCCCAGGGAAAGCTGGGGTCTCCAACACATCTGGATTTGTCCAGGGTGCAGCAAAAGCTCTCAGAATTGCAGTTTTGGGCTGGAGTTAAATGTAAACACCACATGTGCCTCTCTCCCTGTATCCTTCTAAATGGTCTCCAAGTTTCTTTTCTGGATGAGTCTTTGGCCTCTTCTGATTGCTCTGGTGTCCTCTGCTAGGCTGGTGTGTCCCTCTGGCAAAGCAGGCTCTGCAGGCTGCCAGGTGTGTTGCTAGAAGGAGAGCACTGTCACAACAACTGCAGGGATTTTACTGGGATGTATTTGTGCCTACAGGGCCACTCAAAATCCATGGCTTGAAGCGCTGGGACTCACCTTCCCACACGCATCAGTGATCCTAAATAAGTAATGAACCAAATGTAGTTAAGATGCAAATGTAAATTATCTTATTTTCAGCTTGGCTTGCATTAAGCTGTTAATTTTCATTAGCGTTAATGAGAAAATACACCCAAAGGTTTTCTCCAGGCTAGAGTTCTTATCCTCCTAACAATAATTTCACTTTTGCAGTTTCTTTCAATTGAGGATATTTGTGTTTTGCAAACTTAATTAAGATTTAATTAATTAACAACGTCCCTGGAAGGAAGAGCAAATGGCATTTTCCTGATTTTACCAGTGAGTGAGTGCAGGTTGCTCAGTGGGATGTGGGACTCCTGGCTCTGATGTTGGCATCTGAACCACTCGTGCCACCAATCTCAGCTTACTGGGGACTTT